>JARBWK010000003.1:190565405-190742560 GCA_030556195.1 Anolis apletophallus
ATTGTTTTATTGAATTTTTGGGTTTTTCTAAAATTNGTACTAAATCGTCAGCAAATGCCTGGATTTTTAAATCAGCCTTTTTTNTCCTAATTCCTTTTATTTCTTCATCTAATCTAATGTCTTCTAATAGTAATTCAAGCATCCATATAAATAATAGAGGGACATTGGACACCCCTGTCTAACTCCTTTATGGATTTCTATTTTTTTTGTTTTTTATAATTAACTATAATTTTTGCTGACTGTTCTGAGTAAATTGCTGTTATGATGTTTTTAAATTGATGACCTACATCTATCTCATTTAATAATGTTTGTAAGAAGTACCAATTCACTCTGTCGAACGCTTTCTCAGCGTCGACAAAGATAAGGGCGGCTTTCCTATCTATGTTCTTGTCATAGTATTCGATGGCATTTATTAACATTCTGACATTAGTATGTAGTTGTCTGCCAGGAAGGAAGCCATTTTGGTCCCTCTTGATCCATCTATTTAGAAATGGTTTTAATCTTTCTGAAATAATAGACGTAAATATTTTATAGTCGCTATTTAAGAGCGATATTGGTCTGTAACTAGATGGATCAAGAGGGTCCTTTCCTGGCTTCCCTATCAGGGCAATATTTGAATCCTTCCATGTATCCGGGATTTTTGCATTATTTAATACGTCGTTGAATACTTTATATAACATATCTATTACTTCATCTTGAAATAATTTATAGTACTCGGCTGGGTAGCCATCTGGCCCTGGTGTTTTCCCCTGTTTTGATCTCTGAATTGCTTTCTTAATTTCATCTTTTGTTATTATTCCATTTAAAAGTTCTCTGTCTTCATCCGAAATTTTTCCCAATTTCTTTTCTCCTATATATTTCTCTACCTCTGGTTTTTTAATATTATCATCCTTGTATATATTAGTGAAAAACTCCTCCAGGATCCTCCTTATTTCTGTATCTTTAAAGTAATTTTTATCTCCTATTTTTAAGTTTGTAATCATACTTTTTTTCCTTTTTTCCCTTAGTTGCCATGCAAGCAGTTTCCCGGGCTTATTAGCTGACTCAAAATATTTTTGTTTAGTAAATTTTATATTTCTCTCTATTTTCTCCATTTCGTATACCTCCAATTGCTTATTATATAGGTCTAGCTCATTTTTTTTGCTTTATTATTTGGGTCTTCCTTAAGTGTCTTCTCTATCCTCTCTATTTTCTCTTGTAGCTCTTTAGTTTTTTTTTAAGCACTTCTCTTCCTTATCGATTGTTGATTGAGAAAGTAACCTCTCATGTAGGCTTTGCTCGTGTCCCAGATAATGTTATTTTTAGTATTATTATGACAATTAACCTCAAAAATTCTTTTAAATTTTTTTACTATCCTCGAATATTTTTTTGTCTCTAATAATATGTAGAGGAACCTCCAATTAAATTCTCTTTTCTCATTGAAAAGTTCCAACTCCACTTGACAATGATCAGAAAAGTATCTAGGGTGGATTTTTGCTTTTTTAATTTGTATGGTCAAATCTTTTGACACTAACATAAAATCAATCCTCGACCAGGATTGGTGCCTGTTTGAAAAAAAGTAAAGTCTCGCTCCCTACAGTTTACCCTTCTCCATGGATCTATCAAGTTTAAGTTTTCCAGAAGCTTAAAAAAACTTCTGGGTAGCTTATTGCTCTGTTCTTTTTTACTTGGTTTACTTGATTTTTTATCTAATATTGGGTCCATAACCACATTAAAATCTCCCATTAAGATACAAGTGTCATAAGATTTCTTAAAAAAAATTGCTTTAGCATTATTTGGGGCATAGATATTACAAATTAAGATATTTTTTGCTCTTTTTCAATATTCACTCCAATATATCTACCCTCTTCATCCGCGAAACTCAACTGTGGGTTTAATGTTGGATCTATATACAGTACTACCCCCCCTTTTTTTTCTTTGGCCGAAGCTACAAATTCCGACCCTAATTTTTCATTTTTTAAGTAATTTATATCATCTTTTTTAATGTGGGTTTCCTGTAACGCAATAATATTTGCCTTTTTTTCCCTTAAATTATGAAAAGTTCTTTTCCGTTTTGCCCCATTATTTAGCCCATTAATGTTCCAGGATAGACACCTTATGGACATCTCTAATCGATATCTTCTGTGGTTTCCTCCTGGTCAAGATCCTCCTCCAAGTCTTTTTGGTCCATTGAGTCCGCCTGGTCTTCGCCGACCTCTCCGTCCTCCTCGTCTGTCTCTGTTTCTTTGTCGTCCCTGTAGGGTTTCAAACCCTTTTCCTCCTCAAGACTCTGGTATCCTCTCTCTCCATTGTAGTCCTCCGCTTCCTTCTCTGTAGTATTATTTTTCAGGTCGTCGCCAAATTTCTTCGAAAAGTGATTTGCTTTTTCCTCCGTTGTTAGCCAATATTGTCTATTCTTGAATGTGGCCATAATGCCTTCTACTTTTTCCCAACGAAATCTTACTTTATTTCTTTTCAGAATGTCCGTAAGGAAGTAATATTTTCTTCTCCTCTCCAAAATTTCTGGTGGTATTTCTTTCAAAATTAGGATCTCTTTTCCTTTGTATTGGCCATTTCTATTTTTTTTCCACCTAAGCAATTCATCCCTTATACTTTTTAATGTGTAAGTGGCAATCACATCCCTAGGAGTTTTATTTTTTCTGGAATACGCCGAATTAATACGATAAACCCTATCTATCTTCCCATCCATATATGATTCCGGGACATCTAATATTTTGGCTGTAATTGCCGACACGACCTCCTTAACCTTCTCTTGTTCTTCCTCCTCTATCCCTCTGAAGCGTACCTGATGTTCCTTCTGACCATATTCCATCTGCAGGTGTCTATCTTCTATCTCCCTCGATTTAATGTCTATTGCTTTAACTTTTGCAATGCTGCTTTTCTGTTTTTCCTTAAGTTCATTGCAGTCCTTTCTCAGGTCACCTATTTCTTCTTTCATTTCCCCCATTCTTGTATTTATCTCTTGAATGTTTTTTCCATCTCTTTCATTTCCCCTTTAATGTCTCTCAAGTCGCCTTTTAATTCTTCCTTCATTTTTTTCCTATCTTCATCACCTTTTTGTATAATTTTTCTGATATCTTTCATCTCCGCTAGTAATTCTTTTAGCACACTTTCTCCCGGTCCACCCATTCCCGCTCCTGAGTTTCTTCGGAGTGGCTCATTTTTTTCTCTCTGTCTTGGCGTCCTCTTGTAGACATTGTTGTCATCTATCCTGGGGGGTATCTTATCTTTTTATTTCCCCCTAGCTCTCTCTTTGCTCTCTTTATTCTCTCCTTCTCTTCTTTCTTCTCCTTTACACTTCGCTTCTTATTTGCTACCTTGTAGCCTTATGGAGTTGTGACCTTAAAAATATGCAAACCTAGATTGAAAGACTTCACCTTGCAAGGTTTTTGGAGGTTTTAGGGGTTTTAGGGGTTTTGAGGATTATGATCCGTTTCAGTTTGGTTTTAGTTTTTTTTTTTCCAATTCAAAACGTTTGATTCAAGGCTTTGGTAGATTGGAGCCTTCCAGGGCTTCTATTTTCAGTCCAAGATATCCTTATGTATTTCCTTTCTAGTTCCTTTCTTCACCTTTAACAAACCCTTGCTATCTGTTAATATAAACAAAACTTATCTTCACTAAGATGAGCAAATGAACAAATGAACAAAACTTGTCTTTGCCCCCTGAAGGTTATCCTTTATGGTTACATCCAACCTCCTCTAGGGGGTCCAGGGTCAACCAACGTCGTCTCTCCTTCGTCTCTCCTTCGACTTCGCCTTTGCCTCTCCCTCTCTCTCGGGTTCCTCAGATCTTCCTTCCAGTCCCCTCCGTTTCCTTCCAGTCCCTCCGTTTCTCTCCGCACCCTTGAGCGGCCTTAGTTCATTTACACCAGCGGGATCGAAGTCTCAGTCTCAGCTCTCCTTTTTGAATGCTGACCCCCTGTTTTCTGAGGTATTTAGTGTAGTATTTCTGTGGTATTTAACTTGAGATCTATATTTTTCCTTTCTCTATGAGCTCTCCTTCAGGGTATCCGGTTTTGCTAGCTCTAGAGTCTCCTTTGACTCCGCCTCTTCCGCCGAAGCTATTTTCTCGTTCGTTGTTTGTTCGTTGTTTATTTGATATTGTTTGGTGTTGTTTAACCTTCCCTCTCGCTTTCCTTCCTGTTTCGGAGCTCCTTTCACTCACGTTCTCCACAGGAGATGTCCTCTATTTACTGGTAGGTGTCTCCTTTACTCTATAAGTCGCTATGCCTTATGTGTTTCTGGCGGCGGGAGAGTTTGGCTCGGCTTTCTTCGCCGGGCGCGCCGAGTGGCAATTCCTTCGGGGGCTCTTCTGCCCGGGAGGTCTCCCCGAGCCTCTTACGGGGCTTGGTTTGTGCCCCCCTGGTCTAGTTGCACCCCTGGCCCTCTGGGTCTCTCCTCTCGAGACCTCTGGGGGGGGGGTCCCCTGACTCCCAATTGCCCCAAAACGGCTTCGTCTCCAGGAGCCTACCTGGAGCGCGTCCTCTCTCGCCTCAGCCAGAACCGGAAGTCCCAAACCAAATCTAAAATTGATCAAAAACTGATTCGTAACCCTTTTGGTGCTAATGTTGGAGAGTGGTCCCTGGTCAAAAAAGAGTTGGGAACCACTGATCCAAACATTAAGAAAATGTCTGGACAAGAGAAATATTTCACAGTGGAATATGCTGCCTGAGAGTGTGGTGGTTTCTCTGGAAGTTTTTAAACAGATGCTGGATGGCCATCTGTCAGGACTCCTTTGATCATATATTCCTGCATGTCAAGGAGTTGAATTGTATGATACTTGTGGTCTCTCTTAACTCTGATTCTGTGATTCTGTATGTGGAGGGTGGTAGGACTGATGAAGTGGAAAATCACTGACATCTCTTCATGTATATCCTGGGACTGTGGCTCATGTGGACAGTTCCCATAGCCAACAAGGCTCTCGTTCTTTGGGGATATTGCCCTTCAATATGCCCAAAGTACAGGGAAGGT
Source organism: Anolis apletophallus (assembly GCA_030556195.1). NCBI lineage: Eukaryota > Metazoa > Chordata > Lepidosauria > Squamata > Anolidae > Anolis > Anolis apletophallus. The sequence goes on from JARBWK010000003.1 coordinate 190,570,376, forward strand.
GTGCAAGGGACAGAGCTAGGAGCAATAACAACCTTGCATGTTAATAGAATCCAAAATACGGCCAAGGTTGTAACCTAATGTAGTAAATTTTCAAATCATTCCTTTAGTGAGTTTGACTGTTTTCTTCCTCATTTCCTTCTCATTTCCCTCCTCATCCCCTAAATGTTCATTTAAGACAATACAGTTAGAGACTATTGATTGAAAGCTCCATAGCTACACCTCTCAATTTGACCTTCTAAACTGTACCTTTTGCAGCTGCTCCAACTGAAGGAGTTCAAATGTGCTGGAGAACAGTGATGAATCATGTCCTTCCCAGCACTCAGGTGCAGTTTGAAACACAGCACCAGTGATACTGCTGCAATCGCATTTTTTACTATGACTTGCTAGCGAGAAGGGCTGGACACATCATTGCTCAATACTGCATTCTCCAACTCCATTCTTCCATTCTTGGAAATCTTATCAGTTGCTTCTGAAAAGTTTTGAAGAGCATTTTTATAGCTAGGGTGGTATAATGATTGTAAATGCAAGTCTGGCTCATAGCATCGTAAACACTAAGCAGAATGCCATTTTATTCTCTTTATTCGAGATAGTTTTATTTTATGCCCCTTGGTATTTTCATGGGCCTGTATCATCCTTGAATATGATACAATGGTGACTTCCTGGGAAAATGTATGAACATTGGTTTTGGATGGGTGTGTGATACATAGTCTTCCAGATGTGGAAGGAGTGGTTCTCCCTTTATCCCTCAGCAATAGCTCTACTGGCAGGGCTCATGGGCATTGCAGTTCAACCAGATCCGACGAGCTATAGAGCACCTGCCCAATACTTTAGAAAATGTACACCCTCATACAAAGGCACATGTTGGAATTTTTGTAGTGAAAATCCCCTTTTGCCCCTTCAGATCCTAAATATATTTCTCCCTGTTGTTTTTCATAAATCCAAGCTGTCTTTTGAATGAGTCATTTAAAAATATATATCACTGTGATTGGAAATAAATAGGTTTCTGAACGAAACCCTGCTGTTCATTCTTTATTCTAAGCTGCAGGAGTTGTTAAAGCTGGGTTTCTGATTTGAATTTTCAATATTATCTTTAGGGGGAGCCTATGGGACTGAAATGAAGCAATGCATGTCAGTTATCTTCAAATGTTGTGGTGCGTTTTGAGAACCACAGGGACTATTTAAGAATCGGTTATCCCTTTGACTTCATATAACATAGCTTTGGAAGAACTCCAGCAGCAAACATATGAACCACATTAGTCACAATATATTTATACTGAAGTGTCTCTATTTCATATCTCTATCTGCTTATTTACTTGAATTTGATAAGTACACTTGAAATAGTAAATATCCAAGAATCTGGTGAAAGGCAGTAACTCAAACTATAAAAGTTACTTTTGAAAACTCTAGTCACTACTTAGACCAACATGCATTTATCTTGTAGGGAGAGTGGAAAACTCATAGGAAATAAAATCAGTGTTAGGCTACAACTTGTTGGTCTCTACATGGAAGGGTAATGGGAAGCAAGTAAGGATGTATCTATATAAATCTCTGTAGCTACCAGGGGGAGACTGTGGGCAGAAGAACATAAATGCGCAGGAGGTCCTCCAACCACACCAAGACAGACTTATCACAATTTGAAGTGTGTGAAGCAATACGCTTCAACATTTGTTTATCTATTTAGAACATTTATATGCCATTCAAATTTGTCCGGGCAGTTAACAAAATGGTAAAAGCAACAGATACCATAAAACCCTAAAATCAATAAATAAACACAATCTGAAATGACAGAAGCAGTTAACAGAGTAAAATGAGATTACCCTCCTCCCACAAACCATTGGGCCAGGCCTGGTAGATCAAACCTATCCTTCCCCTTGTGATGCTTCAAGGGAATGTCCTTGAAATGACTAATAATCAAACCTTATACATTTGATTATTCACAATTTGATTAATATGGTCTCTTTAGGCATCTGTAAGGCCCCTTCTACACTGCCATACAATCCAGATTATCAAAGCACATTATTCTCATTCTTTGCTTTGTACTGAATTATATGCGTCAATACTGCCATGTAATCCAGTTCAAAGCAGATTATCTGGATTTGTATGGTAGTGTAGAAGGGGCCTAACTCCTCCAGTATAACTCCGAAGTCAACTTACATCAGAAGTTGACTATAGATATTTGCAGGAACACCTAGAGCAGGGGTGCTTAGAATGGTGATCGGGATCACCAGGGTGATCTTCGGGCCTCATCCTGGTGATCTTCAGGCCCCTGACCAGGTTTTTTGCTGTTGGTCCTCTTCACGTGCCCCTGCACGCTGCAAAGAAGTCCTCCGCCATTGCTCCTCCCCGCTCCTGCTCGCGCGCCTCCAAAAGCTCCAGAGTCCAAGAGGCAGAAGGGCCCCCTCTTTTTTGGATTCCTCCTCCTCCCTCCGTCCTTCTCCAGCCACTCAGAGTCGTAGGAGACCAAAGGGGGCGGGCCTGGATGACGCGATGCATGGCTGGCCCCGCGCGCATGCGCAGAAGCGCCCATTCTGCCTCTCGGACTTCTCGTGAGCTCTTGGAGGCAGCACGCATGCTGGCGGCGTGGAAATAGGAACAACGACGGAGGAGGAGGAGAAGGACGCTTTGGGGTCATTTCCTTACTGCATCTCAAAGGTCGGTCTTTTTACTTTGGGGTGGGTGCTTGATTGTTCTGTGGCATGTCTCTTTGTTTATTTTTAATGTTTAAAAATGGCCTTTTAGCTACAAAAGCTCTTTGCTTGCTTTGTTCCTTGAGAAATATATGTTGGGGAATATGGAAATGTGGGAGAAATGGGGTGGTTGGATGTATTTTTGCATGCCCCTTTGTTTATCTTGCTGAGTATTAAATGGCCTTGCAGTTGAAAAGCCTCTCTTCTTACTTTCTGGCTGATAATATGTGTGGTAATATGGCAGTGTGGGAGAAATGGGGTGGTTGGATGTATTTTTATGCTCTGTTTTATATTGTTGTTGTTAAATTGAAATGTTGAGGTTTTATAACTTCATTTTATGTAAACTGCCCCGAGCCTGCTGGAAGGAGCGATACATAAAATGATGTAATTGTATTTTAATGTGTAATGTTTTGGGGGTTTTATACTGTGTTTTATGTGTTTTACTGTGTTGGCATCGAGTTGTACCTTTTTGGGAGACGCTCTGAGTCCCCCCTCGGGGGTTGAGAAGAGCGGGGTAAAATGCCAGAAATAAATAAATAAATAAATAATAAATAAAAATGAATAATAAATATATATAAATACGAAAATAGTTATACGTTTTACATTTCTGGGTAGGTGATCTTTGGGACTTGGTTTTTTAATCAGTAGCTCCCATGCTGAAAAAGTGTGAGCACCCCTGACCTAGAGATTCCTTGAGAGAACACTGGCAGACATTGGCCATAGAGTTATATAGGAGAACTTAGAAATTCCTCAAGGAAAAAAGCCATTTCTATTAACATTTTTTCATTTTCATGGCGATCTTCTTCCCTTAAACTCCACAAAAGTGGAGGGCCTACTATATGTAATTGATCCTCACACATGAACCTCAGTGAGATTTACCAATGTATTGATTTACCATTGCACAATTAATTCATTAATTAATTCAATGGGCCCATTTTAATTGAAAGTAACCAGCAGGATTTAGCCATTGATAGACTGCCTGCAGGGCAGGGGTCTTCTCTCTCATTCCAACCCACTGACAGGTTTGATTTGTGGCTTTAAATGAGGAAAGATTTGCAAAGTGCTTCACCCACTTTTTTTAAAGTACAGAAATTATTACTGTTTTAAAAAGAGCTCTTTATGAGGGCTTCATGAAAAGCACATGTATCTGAATATTAGAACTATATTATTCCATACCGTACCTGGCATTGGCCCAGTTGCCAAAGCACTGTATAAAAACTCTGGCATCTGCAATTTGAAAAGCTGCTGAGCATTGCAGCAAGAGCAGCAATGACAAGAGATAGCGATTCTGTGCAGAAAGACTGGAGAACTGGCCATGTTTAGTTTAGGGGAGAGAAGACTCCAGGGCGAGAGTGATAGAATGGTCCTCAAATATTAAAATGTAAGCTGCAAATGGGATGGCAAACACATGTTACCTGAGTGAATATAGATTTGATAGCACATAAATATTGATAGAAATATCAAACACTTGGGACTAAGTACAATAAACCCATTTACCCTACAAGGACATATTTAAACCATCAAACAAATTAGTGTGGAAATTTATGTACTCTCTAGCACCAGAGAGTTGCGGAAATATTCAAAGACAAAAATATGAAGACAACCGGCCCAGCTGGAGGATGTGCGTGGATTAAGTCTCCTTCGTGGAGAGAAAAAGTGGGGCACAAATAAACATCATCATCATCATCCCCATATTGCCCTGAGAAGCTTGTGCTTCATTATTTTGTATAGAATCATAAGAATTGGAAGAGACTGAGAAAACCATCCACTTCATCATCCTGCCATGCAGAAATATACAATCAAAGCACTCCTGATAGATGGCCATCCAGCCTCTTTTTAAAAAAACTCCAGAGAAGGAGGCCATCACCCTCCGAGGAGGCAGCATATTTCACTATCAAACAGTTCTTGGTGTCAGGAAGTTTTTCTTCATGTTTAGGTGAAATCTCTTTTTCCAAGCTAGGATGAAAGGGAGAAATGGTCTTAAAGATAGAAGCAGGAATATTGCAAACCTACCCTAGTACTCAAGGTAGCATTCTGGAATTTAAAGTACTAACACAATGAAGACAATGATGTGAGAGATGATATGAGAGAGGTCATTGGTGCAGAAGTCAGCCTCCTGCATCAGTAAATAAATTACACTATATTCTGATGGGCTAAAAATGCAAAAAAATGAGGAATTCTTCCTTTGGTTTGTTTTATTTTGATCCTTTTGGTACTTGGTATTTGCAATTGATTGCACTAGACTGAGTTGGGACAAAGAAATAAACACCCCATTAAAATGGTAAGAAAAGCAAGTAAGAACTGGAAGAGGGGAAATGTGTTTTTTAAAATAGTGCAAAGAGAAAGAAAAGTGGAGATACTAACAGAATGCAAGGATGAGGCCAGCCATTTAGGTGTGAATCCAGTGGTGCTACTGTGCTGGTGGAATCCTGGGGTTTGTAGTTTGGTGAAGCCCCAGCACGCTTAAGACCTTGTAAAACTACAACTCCCATTATTCTATAGCACTGAGCTATGGCAGTGAAATGGTATCAAACTGATTTCATCCTACACTGTATATGCAGCCTAGGACTCAATCTGAAATCTCACACCCAGGAGTCTTAAATTCCATGGAGGTGGATATGTAGGAAAGTGCAAATCTGTTCATGATCTGAACCACTTTCACATCATTTATTTATTTACGTCATTTATATTCTGCCCTCCTCACCCCGCAGGGGACTCAGGGCAGATCACAATGCACATATACAGACAAACATTCAATGCCATTGACATACAACATATATAGACAGACATAGAGGCAATTTAACATTCCAGAAATCAGTTAAATTTAGCCTCCCCACAAAGTGGTACATCAATTTCCTACAGATGCAACTGTCTTTCAGGTTGCAAAGGATGACAACGAGCTACACAAATTGGTCGAGAGCTCACCCTGAACTGGGCAGGCCTCGAACTCATGACCTTCTAATCAGTAGAGATCTTATGCAGCTGACACCCAGCCAGCTGCGCCACATTCCCGGTGCCATAATACCATTCTGTTTTGCATCTGTATGAAGGGGAACCCTCTCAAAATATTATTTAAAATATTATTTAAAATGGCAAAACATTGCTCTGGTTCAGAAAGTAGGAAGTTGTTGAGGTCATGTGATTGCAAATGTTTCCGATAATAAGATTACTATCTTAGAATCATAGCATTGGAGAGGCCACACAAGCCATCTTGTCCAACCACCTGCCAAGGAAGTCGGGGATGTATATTACTAGAAGCACGTAACCATAGGAGTCACATAACTATATAGCCAGAAAGTCTCTACAGACCATCTTGGTCAGCCTCTTGCCAGTCAAGCAAATACTTGTTAAGGACCTCTGATTTAAAAAAAACCATTATGGTGGATAACAGCCAATGACTATGCACAAGCAGTTATGAATACTTGTCTATGCTGATGTTCCTTTCATAGTTTGATGCCACCATAACTGAGGTATGTTTGGGTTTTCTAGATAAGATTGTTTAGACAACACAAAGTCACTGCATGATTGAAGTGCAAAGGGAATGGCAAAATGTCCTCTGTCAACTGCAGGATGTTGAAGAAATCCTCTACAGAAAAATAACAGAGCAAGGTGCCAGGAAACACAGTATTAATTTCATGTTCTGCCATTAGTTTGCCACCTGTTAGATGGGATCATTACCCAGAGCTGGAAGGGAAAAGGCTAATCTCTTGCACATTTATATCAACAAACTCAAACAAAACCTGCCTAATTATCCCCTTGAACCTGTGTCAGTTTGAAATCCAGCTCCCTTTCCCCAGCTTGGCTGAAAGCCAAGCCCAGCAAGCTGGTGTCCATAAGCTGCGCACTAATGACAATGTCCTTTCATTCCAAGAATGGTATAATTGCCAAATGCGGTTTACAGAGTCATTATTTTATGGTCATATTTCAGAGGAAGAGTCAAAGGTTAGCAGAGGGTCTGTTGCCTGGTGCATTGGAACCCTCCTATTTAGAATATTTAGCGAAGACACCATGATGACAACGGCAAATCACAATGCATTGTAATTACAGGAGTTACTTGAGTTCCCAAAGTTATAGCCACAAAAGAGTAACAACCGTTCCCATAGTCACTTTTTGCATGACCTATTGCTATTTCATTTTTAAAAGCTGAGAGAACAGAAAATTTATGAGATTGCTTCAAGACATGCACATGTACCTCACTGAATACACATACAATGGTGTATGGCTGTGGCTGTAGTTGTGTTTTGAATCAAATTTGTGAATCCTCTAACAAATCTGAATAAACAAATGAACTTGGAAAAGAGTAGCCCCCACCCCATCTGAAAACTGGAATACTCCAGCAGCCATGGCTAGTGCTATTAATCTTAAAGACCAAACTTAAGTTCACTGGTTGCCCAGTAAAAGATTGTGCCATTGATATTATAATGGAGTTTCTAATGTGTACCACTGTGCAATTGGTGATATGACCATGAACTCTTTCACTATCGGATTCCCGCCCAGCACTATAGTGGGCAACTGTTTAGAAGGCGACCCCCAGGGCACAGCTGCACTGACCACATCCAAACTATGAAAATAGTTGCTCCAGGATAACGTAGGGCAAGGCCACCTTAACATGGACCTGACCTTTGTCAACCAAAGTAATGGGTTCCTCCAAATTCTACCCAAGAATTTGGAGAAACTTCCAACTTGTGCCCATATAAAGAGTTGGGCTGGTCACAACTGTTTACTAGGCATGGTTTCGAACCCAAAAATAGGGAATCGAAAAATCTAATGGGGGGATTTTTATTAGTAAGAGAAAGACTTACAAAAAAATTCCAAAAAAATCTAAAATGTAACATAATTACTAACGAAATTCGTTAGTAGTTCTAAAGTAGGCAAAGCAGGGAAGCAGGACTGATACTGTTTTAAGCACAGGCAAATCAAGGGGCAACATTTCCCTTGGTTTCCTTGCAGGGAAATATAATGCATTAATATATTATTATTAATATTATTAAATACCTCTGGTGCAGGCCTTGCTAATCTGTAGAGTTCTCCTCACTCCAGCTTTTTCCCATTCAGTTTTACCATAGCAGTCTAGGACCTCCGTTTGAACTCTATGGCTTTTCTTGATTCTGAACTCTTCCTTCTCCTCTCCGTGCTCTTTTCACTCCTGCTGCCCTTCTCTCAGCAGTTCTTATGTCCTTCTACTCTGTCCTTCTATCTAAACCCCCTTCCTGGGTGTTTAAATCGCTTTTTTCATCAGTCCTCCAGCCCCTCTAGGAGTGCCGATCTGGATCTCTCTATGGTTTCCGGCTCCTTTTTCACTTCCTGGAAGAGGCCTTTCACTCTAATTAGGCTTCAAGCATGGAAAGGACCCGATTTGACTGTGAGTTATGTCTGCAAAGCTATTTTGGAGGGGAAATTTTCCTGTTGGGGGGCATCCGAAATATTTAATAATCTAACGAAATTTTGGGCCCAGGGAGTGCGAAAAAGAAAGTCCACTTCCGGGATTGGCCTTGCGATCCGTATAAACTTGAAAGTCCCATACATACGAATCCCTTCCGATTTCTTTTCATTTTCATAACTTTTTTCTCATGCCTACTGTTTACGCTATCCTACAGTCTCCCCAGTGGGACTCAGGACAGATTCCAACATACAAAAAGGCAAACATTCAATGCCTCAATAAGACAACAAATACCGACATAATAATCCAGAATAACCCCACATATGAAATTAAAGTTAGAATCTAACATCTATAAATTAAATAAACATAATTGATCAGAACCTATATGGCTACATAAAACCTAAACATATAAAAGCCACATTGATTTACAGGAGGTCAACTAAGGTTCACAAAATGATATGGGTTGGTTGGGTAGCCGGTGAAGATAACTGGGCTAACATGGATTAACAAAGCCCACTGTAACAGTTCCCTGCTATTCTCATTGTCATAGCAGTCTCCATGTGCAATATGGGTCTTGCCAGGCAGTCGTCTCCTGCGTTGATGTTGGCCAGGGCCATGGGAAAGGGAAGAGGGGAGAAGAGGAGGTGGCTCCTCCTCTCCTCAATCATCACTCTGGTGCTTCAGCCAACATCACTCCAGTTGACAGCCAACTCGCAAGACCCATGTCATGCCTGGAAACTGACGCAACAAGAAGAACAGCAGGGGACAATAAGGGTGGCTGTTCAGCAGCACCAAACTGGGTTAAGCATTTGGGCATTTAGAATGCTCTTCTGCCTCTGTGTGTGGCTATGCAAATCATTCTGGAACCAACCCAGCATACACCATGCTAGCTTGGCCCTGGGATAATAGGTCAGTGTGGAGCTGCCCCCAGATTGTGCAACCACTTCTACAATGGTTTACACTAGTTTAACAGGGCTTTTCTGGTCCTTGCATACATTCAGAAAAAGTACCACCACATGCATACCATAATTTACATCAGCACAAACATTGCTCCCTGATGTGTGATGGGAAGTTGCTGCTAACTGTGAGAGAAATAAGATTGAACACTGTGAAAGCCACCCACTGCATGGCTATCAGCCTCCTCCAAGTAGACTCAAATCATGGAAAAGCTTTATGAGAACCACCACTCCTCTTAACGTTCCCCCAGCAACAGCAAGGGTATCCCTCTGGGCAGCTAAACCAGGAAATCCCAAATGGATGCCCCCCCCCCCCCCACGGTCTGCCTCCAGGGGCAAAGCAAGAATGTGCAATTTGGAAGTCCCTGAACAGACTCAGAAGCAGAGTGAGCTGATCAAAAGACAACCTGGCAAAATGGCACTACTTAAAAGAATCCTCCACCTTGTGCGACTGCGGAGCAGAACAATCAACACCGCATCTCTATGCTTGTCCTCAATGTCCTGCCTCATGTACAGAGGAAGAATTGTTTGGGGCTACAGACAATGCGATTATTATTGCCCGTTTTTGTTCAAAAGGTATTTAGCTACTTGTGCTTCTTCTATTTTTATCAGTTTTATACTAATTTATGCAATGCTTTTGATACGAAATAAAGCACATACTGGATTTTGGAAGAAATATTCTAACACTGATAATGTTGTCTTTTTTGCCATCTAATCCAAACTTGTGCCAAAATTTCCATAACTAGAGTACCTCTGTTAGATGCCTGTCTAATCTTCTGAATAAAGACCTTCAGCAAGGGAGAACATGAGTAAATACAGAAAAAAAGTGTGTGTCCCCGACATGGTAATTGGTTCCATTGTCAAACTGCTGTTGGCATTAAAATGTTGATTTTTTTTCCTGCCTGAAGTTCAGCTGAAGAATACTCATTTTTATCCTGTCCTGCTTCTTGTAGGAAAATCTAACCTTTTTTAGACCAATGCGATGTTATAAATATAGGGCTAGAGTTGGCCATGGAAAACCTACTTTCGGTTTTTTGTTCAACCAGGAAGCAGATTTGGGTACAAATGCCCCAGATTACAATCTTTCATCCATACCTACTTCACAGGACAACTGTGAAGTTAAAAGGAGAGAAAAGGATAATCAAGCCCCTCAATATCAATGCTATATTGTTTAAACATTTTACTTTATTTCTTTTTTTATCATACAGCCTTTGTTACAAATAAATATGAAATAAAAATATGGATTTTTGTAAAAAAAAAAAAAAAAGAATATTTCCATACTGAAAATTAATCTCAAAATGTGGAATTCAGATTTGAGAAATCTGAGAATAAGATTCAGTAACTGGCTAACTTAGTTGGCTCTCATAAAGTTAGCTAAATGATTTTCCAAGTGAGTAGCCAGAGAACAATGATTTGATAACAATTTTTTATGAAATCATGCCAAATACTGAACATAGCCCCTCTGATCAATACATTCTGATGTCCTCAGGAAAGGTATGGACAGATACTAGAAAACAAATATTCTCCAAATAGACTTCACTTTGGTAAATATTATCTTCAGATCTTGCTATGAAGAATTTGTAGGAGGGTTTCTCCCCCCAGCTCAAGTACTATGAGTAAGTAATAGCAGTTTTTGCTTCAAAGCTATAGTTCAATAATAAACCAATGCCCCCAATATTGTATTCCATAATAAAATTATATTGTTTATTAATTAAAACAGTAAAACAATAACTAACCTCTTACATGTTATAATATACAAAAGCATGTTGACAGCTATTATATTTCCCTGAACATCTGTAGTTAATTACTGCAGTTTTATTATTTGCAGGTCAATAAAGTTTTGATCACCTCTTTATTCTTTTATTGGGTTCTGTGTAAGCTTATATTTCAATGTGAAGTTTAGTAACATGTTTCATCCTGAAATGGGAAAAATGCGTCATTTGTATGGTATCTGACTTATTTCAGAATGCAAACCAGAATGGGCTGTGCATGTCATTTGATATTTTTTTAAAACTCTAACTACTATCATTCCTGTGTATTGGATGTACTGGCTAGGGCTGGTGGAAATAGGAGTCCAAGTCCTTTTGGCTTAGTTTCATGACACAGGGGGTAGATCAATATTCAAATTAATAATCGCCATCTCATATTTCAAGCCTGTTGTTAATCAGAGGTTTCACGTTTTATTTACAGTGGGCCTGAGCCTTTTGCTTTCCAGATAGAACTGTAACTCACATGCAACATTTCACAGAGGAGAGAGCTACACAAGCGTTTTCTTTCTATCATACTGAACTCACTCAAGAGTTCTGGTTCAGGGGAACTGGGTAAAGGATCCTCCCAGGAAAATCTGGTTCCACAGTTTTCCAAGGATATGTGTTATCACACTGCAAAGGCCATCTTTATTTTTTCATCTTTTTTTTTGGACTTATATTTTAACTCTTTTCAAGTGTGCATCTACACTGTTAATACAGTTTTAAAACACTTTAACTTCATCTGAGTAATAAATCTTACCAAGAAAACCCCAGAATAGGGTTTTCACAAGTCAGAGTTGGGCCATCCAGTCCAGCATCTTGGCATGGAGGAATACACAATCAAAGCACTCCTGGTTAATGGCCATCAGATTAAAAAGGGTATTATCCTCAACACTGGAAAAGTCTTGGATTAAATAATAAATAAGTCTTCAGAATTGATTATCTCTAAAGGCTTATGATAACCGTCTTTTCCATGACTGTCAAAATCTCTATCTCTTTGTGTTTAGCTTTGCTGTCGTCCCCCGTTCTCTTTCCTCTTCTGTGCATTAACAGGCAAATCTGAGTCTTTCTTTGGGAATTTGCCAATCTACCCTTATTGTCTGGGCAAATAGTTTGTAAGTGATGTGTTCTTATGGTACGTGTTAAATGACTTACTCCCAAAGGGACATGGGTATTCCCTTAATTAGGCTGTGTTTTGGTCTGAGTAGACATTAAGTCTTCCGAAATGTAATCAGGGTGAGAGGACAGATTGTAGCTGTTGAGCTTCCAACTTAAAGTAAATTGTTTATTTGTTGTGCTGGGGGGGATGTTTGAAAAAATCATGCAAGAATCCTAAATGGATGAGAATCTTCGCAATTTACAATATATTCTCTTTTTTTAAAAAAAACATACTTGATTGTTTTGGGTAGAAAATTAGAATTTTATTGCACCAGATGCAGAATTTCTGCACAGAAAAAGCTGTTTTCTGTGCCAAATAACCAAGTGTGAATTTTGTGTTGAATAAGTCCCAAATTGTGGACAGGCTGTGAAAACTCTATGATACTTTCTTACAAAAGGAAAATGCTAAAATTGCTTGTTAGTTTCTTGAAGAAGGAAAAAAGCGAAGAATTGCATCTCTATTGCATTTTTCCATTGCCTTTTTAAATGATTATTTTTATTAAAACAGATTCAAACAAAACCTACATACAAGAAACAAAAAATAGTCAACAACAAAAGATTAAAGATACTTTTTCTAGAATAATACTACTACATCCTAAACATTTTTTTTAAACCCCCAATAACTAGATGCAATCTGTGTTATCTCTAATATAAGGGCTTTCTACATCCATTTAGTGAAAAAGAACTATTGATAGATCCTTTCCCCACATAATAACACATTTATAGTCCAAAAAACCGATGAGGGAGATTTGGCCTCACCTTTGTTGGAAAAAAAACCCCATAATAAATGCCTTTCCTACAAGGAGCTCAGGGCTGGGAACATGATCTCCTTTCTCTCAACTATCATGTGAAGTAGGTTATTCTCAGCAATAGTATCTGATGCAAGGCCATCCCATGAGAATCATAGATGAATATGATACTCCATCCCATCCCCAGCTCATGATTCTGAATGTTACCTGAGTATGTGCTTCTGGGTCACCAGTGGAACCAATTAAACTTCAAGGTGGGCAATTGCAATCTCTTTATTTCATTTACTTATTATCTGTTTTGCCTTTCTGTTTGTAAAAGATCAATGACTGCTTCCAACAAATAAAAATAAAATTCAATAGCCTCCACATTCATGGGGATTTGGGGCACAGGATTGTCGCAAAAGCAGGAAAAACTATGAATACAAATGAAAATAATGAATGCAATTGCTTTTTACCTGAGAGTTTGCCAGGTCTTCCAGCACAATTTACTAGATTTCAACCATAGAATTGATGGAGCTAAAAAAAATGCAAAATTTTATTTTAATGAGTGGTATCGGCAACCTTCATGTTGACTCCTCCTCTCCTACATTTTTAAGGTAAGTGTTCCCAGCAGAGATGTTTCAGCTCAGCCTTAAAGGTTTCGCACACTTTATGACAACTTGTTCTCCTCCTCTTGAGAATTACAATAAAGGAAAGTGTGAGCAGATCAAACCCTTTCATATCCTTTACATTTCCCTTCAACTGTGTACACCGATATATTTACAGTACTCCGGTTGTGGTGTTTGGTCTCTGGAAAGTGCTTGTTTGGTTTTATTGGGCTCTCATAAAGAGAAAATACAATGATGAGGTGTTCTGGATATTAATGTGACACTGTTTTTATTGAGCAAACTGGTGCATTATGAAACACAACGTTTAAGGCCACAAGACTGCATTCGAAGTCTGACATATAACTGGGGAAAAATGATATTTTATACTCACTTCTGTTTTATATCCTTACCCATGAATCATTTGTAAACACCTATTGTCTTTAGACAGATGCTTAAGTATTTACAATAAACAAGAGGGAGCTACAACTATCTCTGTTAAGACAGGTATTTGTATTGTTCATTATAGGCATTGTGGTTGGTGCCTTTTTCATACTTTCTGGATTACTCTTGAGATCACACTACTACAGATTTAGGGTGGAAATCATGCAGCAATTGTACTCCAAGAACATCTGGGGGACAGCATGATTCCCACCATTTATGATGCTGATGGTGATTCATTTCTTCAGAATAATGCAATATAGAAACTTCTGGCAGATGAGAAAATTATTTTGGTACATCAGCAACTCCCAATTTGGTACCCTGCAAATGGTGTCTGTCTGTCTGTTTAGTTTATGGTATATTTCACCTTTCTTCCAATAATAATAATAATAATAATAATACACTTAATTTATATTCAGCCCTTCTCCCCTAGGGACTCAGAGCGGATTACATCATTCACATACATAGGCAAACATTCAATGCCTTTACAATCATATACAATGGGACACACAAACAAAAAAAGGCAGAGGCTTCTCCTTTCATTTCTGGCTTCTGGAGGTGGTGCTCATCTATGGCTTTGAACGAGGACCCTGTGTTGTCACCTGGTTTTGGGGCTGGCAAGATTGCTTGGAGCACATCTTTCCTTTTCCCACAAAAGCAGTACCTATTTATTAGGCCCGCTTGATCCATGGTTCTAAATGCTTCAAAAGTACTTACAAAACAAAAGTTCTGATGGTGAACTCTCCCCAATGGGGACTCGGGGTGGCTCACATGGGGCCAAGCCCAAACAAACAACAAATTACAATAAAAGATCAAACATCAACAGTAAATGCAATAAAAATACATACATATATCTAAAAGCACGAAGGTAGGGCAGGCCGCAGTTATACAGAGAAAATGTTAAAAACTCAGCGAGATAAGCGTAATAGCATCCTTTACCGGGGGGGGGGGGATGGACCAGGAACGGGGGCATTGAGGAAAGCAATGGTAGAAATTAAATAACTACTCTCCACAGACACAGCAGAAAAGCCAGTTTTTCACAGTTTTTTTTAAAGGTTTCCAAAGTGGGGGCATTCCTAATCTCTCCAGGCAAGATATTCCAGAGTCTGGGGGCCACAGAGGAGAAGGCCCTCTCTCTTGTGCTCACCAGGAGAGTCTGTGAGACTGGCAGGGGCGAACCATTTAGAACTATGGATTGCCCATGCCTAATAGAAACTCTCTTCACTCCTCCCCTTTAAAAACATGATCTACTATCCTCAAATATTTCCTTAAATAAAAATGTTCCTTAAAAAAAAACAGACCGCGGGGGCAGTGTGATCTTAAAGTCCATTTTGGCTTATATGAAGAAATATGGCTAGTCAGAAAGCCTGGACCCAAGCCATTTATGGCTTTGAAGGTCACAATCCTCATTTTGAACTCTGCGGAGAAACAGACAGGTTGCCAATGCAGTTGTTTCAACAGAGGAATGATCCACTATTGGATTACAGATCCCATTAAACCACCCCACATGACCATTGGCTTAATGGTTGTGGATGGGAAGTTACTTCATTTGATAAATCTGGAATGTAAATTTCAAGAACATTGCCTGTGCAAACTCCAAAGCCCCTAATAAGTCATATATGAATCACAATCTTTGTCCATTCTAAAAACAGGAAATAAAAACTAGAAGTACTGCTTTGAAAAGGCCAAATTCCTTTCTGCATTTCAGTCCCATAACTAATGTGCCCCCAAAATATAAGGCAGAGCATCTGGAAAGCCACTTTTTAAAAGAGAGGTTTTTAGGGAACAATATAAGCAAAATGAAAGAAATAAAATTGCTTGTTATTGTTATGTGCCTTCAAGTTATTTTGTGATTAATGGCAACCATAAGGTGACCCTATCACAGGGTTTTCCAGGAATGAAAGTGTGAGACTCATCTAAGGTCATCCAATGGGTTTTTTGGGCTAAATAATCAATCAAATCCCGGTCTCCAGAATCATGGTCCAACATTTAAACCACCTGAAGACCCTGTTTGCCCACCCCTAGAAAGCTTAGAACAGTTGAGAATCTGTATCATATTAAATTAATCCAGGTAACAACATGACAGAGCTCTTGCTTTAACTCTGAGTCCTTCTCATGAGGTACCTCATCGTAGTCTCCAGCAATGTTTTGTATTCTCCATCCCCCTTTTGAGAAGTTTCGCAGGGAGACACTGCAGTAGTCACATCATTTTATCTCCAGCGTGATTAAACACATTTATGATGGGGTCATCTACCACTCTCCCTGTTATTAGCCTAACATTTTCCAGTTGGAATCCTCCTCCTAAGCATAACCCTTTCTGCACTTTTAACGTGAACCTCACCCAAGAGGCAATGAGCACCTAAGAGCTTTGTGCTTTCCCACTACCCTATTATCCATTCCTTTGAAAGCGTGTGCTCTTCTTGATCGCTTCATTGTGAAACCTCACTCCTCATAAATATACCAGAGATATAGCTGCACCCATGAGGTGTAATTTGGAGAGGGACGTCTATCTATTTATTTTCCTGCTCTTTTGCTTTATGGTTGTTCATGAAATGATCCCGTGGAGAGTAAAGAAGCCAGCCTTGTAACCTTTGCACATTCGGTGTCTTTTACTCGGGTCTGAGGTCTTCCTTCCACCTCCTTCCTCAACTGTGGTCTGGTTCTCGTGGATGGGAATGATCCAGCAGCCTCCCTTCCCCTCCTGCAATCCTTTTCTTTGAAAACCAAACTACAAACACCTGGCAGACATTCCAAGGAGCGAATCTGCAGTGCACCTCCAGCTCTGTGCAGGCATCTGAGCTGAACCTTGTTTTAGCGATCCCCAAGGGCTCCTCAATCAATAATCCATGTACGTTTTATGAGGGCTGGATTACAGGGATTTGCAAAGAGGGTGATTAGGTAATGCTTCAAAGGACACTAACCACCAACACCTGTGCCATTAATAAGGAGGAGGAAGTAAATAAATAAATAAATGCATCCCTCAATTTCAGTCGTAATAATTCTGAGTGCTCTTAACCTCCACACACCATGAGTTATGACCCTTTCCCACATGGAATGGTTTCCAGCAAGCCCATTGGATTGAGGTGGCTGTGACTTCAACATCTGGTTGAGTGATGACGTCCCAAATATGCAGGATGTCATGTGGGGTGACTCCAAAAATAGTGAACTGGGCAAAATACAGCCACAATAATAATGAATAATGATCCCTTTCAGCTCACACCACCTGCATAATCAGGCTATGTGGAAACGGCTTCCTGTCCCGAATTGTCTCAAGTGACTACCTGCAGGTTAGCGAGAGGAAAAGAGCAGAAGGGTTGTCAGTCACTGAAGGCCACTGGAGAGGCTGTCTGTATCCAGAGGAGGGGGCTCCTTTGGGTGAGAGAGAAAGCTTGAAACCAACTGGAAATTGGTTAAGTGCTAAGACAAATGTTCCTGATTTTTCCAAGAATAATCATCGCCTTTGGGAGGGATACATTTATGGTCTGTGTCAGTTTCACATGCATACAATCGTAACCAGAGCTTTTTGGATCACAGCTAGCCAAATTCTCCAGCCAGCATAGTCACTGGACATGATGGCTTGTGTATTTGGGTACTGTACTCCAGAATTATATTTTCCCATGCTCTTATAAATCCATTTTTCTATTTCATTTCTATATTTTTCAAGAACAATTTTTTACATCATTTCTACATTTCTACATTAATTTGTGATTTAAAAGCACAGAGTCAAAGATAACTTCCATATTCTCTTTTCTCTAATGAACAACATTTCCTAAAGTGTAGAGTGGGCCCTTGGTATTCACTGGGATTTGGTTCCATGGATACCAAAATCATCAAGTCCCATTATAAGCAAAGGTATCCCTTATATAAAATGGCAAAATCAACCTTTGCTTTTGGGATATATTCAGACTGTGGATCTGTGGATATGGATGGCTGGCATTATCCACTTTGTGTTTAAAAAAACAAAAACAAAACATTGGATCATAATATTTTCATAAATGTGAGAAATCAAAGGATAACTGTACCCTCAACTCACTTCTGGCACAATCAATCAACCAATCAATCAAGGATAATTGTATTCCTGTGAAAGTTAGGGAAGTTTGATTTATGTCACTTAATATTAAAATAAGAGCAAAAGTAAGTTTGCATCATGCTTTATATTAATGGATCACCTAATGAAACATTTTCATCCAGTGGGTAATTGGGTGAATTTAGTGAGGAAGACTGAGGCTTAGTGACTATTACGATTATGAACAAAAATATTAATTAAGCTGGGTAGGAGTCCTAATTATAAAACTATGCATAGTGTTGATAAAATTGATAAAATGAAATTTCTCCCTCTAGCAATGGGCTCGGAAGAAACAGCACGCCTCATTTCTTCTCTCATAATTCACTTGTTCCAAAAAGTCAAGCGTTAGTAGCTAATGTTAGTAAGTAACGCAACACTTTGGAAATGAAACCTGGATTATACCATTCCAGATCCTTTCTTTCCATGCTTAGATGAGAATGGAATTAATTATGAAGCTTTTCACATTAAAATAAAGAACTATGAATCTTCAAAAATATGTTTCTGCAATAAAAGGCAACGAATCCCTTTGAAAGTCTGGTCTAGGCAATACATCTTAGGAGTTTGCTTATTTTTCTTGAGCTGACATGAATTTATGAGTTATAAGACCTAGGATATCATTATCTTCCCAAAGTTATAGATTTTATATTAGCCTAGAAATTATTTAACTACACTTGCCTGATTAATCTGTTTAAAAATATATACAGAAAACAGCCTTTGTAGACTCCAGGGCCAGATTACACCAGAAATCACCAGCTCCATCTCTGTATTCAGTCACAACTTTTAAGATCCACTGGCAATTATTTCTTTGTGTGTTTACTAGGAAGGAAATCCCATTATGTTCAATGGAGTGTATTAGGAAGAGACACAGAAATTTTTCAAGTACCTTTCATTATCTCTAGCAGTACAAATGGTATAAACATGACTTTAATCTCTAACGACATGCAAAACTTTTGTGATGTCCAAAATCTGCTGCTCGAGTTGGCCACGCCACTCTGTTTAATGGTAGGGCCAGTCCCTATTGCACTACATGCCTCAATCCAAGCGTCCTAAGGGTCCCTTCAACTTTTAAATTCTGTTTCTTGGAGGCTGGTCAAACTTGAACCAGAAACCTGTTGGCATCTTAGGCTTGTATGGGTTCCCCTATCAAAGTTATTGGACATTTTTGGACTATTCTGCATTCAATTCAACATCTACAGCCTGCAAGACAACTGTATTTCGACGGGCTTTCACTCTCAATGACCCGGTGTAATCTACTCCATATTTGTATGGCTGGCTATTAGTACAGTGGGGGACTGTTTTATTGTGTTTTATTATGGTTTTATTGATGTTTTATCATTATTTTATTATGTTTTTACTGCATATGTTCATTGTGTGAACTGCCCCGAGCCTATGGGAATGGAGTGGTATATAAAATGGAATAATAAATAAATAAATACAGATACAGAGTTCTTTATGTGCTACTATTGCACCTGCACATTATCAGGCAGGTGCATATTGTACATCCTATGTTTAAAATTATTAATTTGTTGTGTCCCTTCAAGTTGTTATTGACTTAATAATAGTAACCTTAAGGCAAACCTATTATGGAGTTTTATTGGCAGGAATTTTTCAGAGTAGGTTTGTCTTCTGACCTCGTCATACAGGTTAATTTGCCCATTGTATTTATTTATTTATTTTTTAAAAAATTACCCCGACCTTCTCACCTCCATGGAGGGACTCAGACCGGCTTGTAGAAAAATTCAATGCTATACAAATTTAAAACATCTTAAAACAGCATATTAAAATACATAAAAACAGAAATACATAAAAACCACCTTGCCATTAAAACCACATTCAACTCGGTCTATAAAAGTGGTCTCATTTCAGATTGAAATCAATCTCAGCTCATTCTGGGAAAGCCTCATTCCACATCCAAGTCTTCACCCGCCAAGTCTTCACATTGTATGCTGGTTCCTCTCCTCCTTTGCCACAGAGCCTGTCCTATTACCTACATCTACTTCTGGTGGGGCTCCGTAGCAAAAGGGGAGATGAAGCGGAGTAACAATGGGGGGAAGGGGAGAGTCGAGTGGCTGACACTTCCCCTTTTGGGATGGGGTCAAGGGCAAGTTAGGAGATGTGGAGCGTGAGGTGACAGGTCCCCCACACCCCCTGCTGGGCCCCCATGGATTCACCACGATGCATGGCAAATCATAGGTTAATGTGATAAAATCCTATGTCTTCCTTTGAGGCTGGAAAAGTGAGGCTTTCCTTGACTAAGCAGGGATTTGAACCTTGATTCCCAGAGTCACAGTCCAATGCTCAAAATCACAGTCCAATGCTCAAAACCATGCATGGGATAGAAAAGGTGAATAAAGAAAAAATATTTTCTCTGTCACCCAACACTAGGACTAGGGGGCACTCCCTAAAGCTCCAAGGTAGGAAAGTTAGGAGTAACAAAGGGAAATATTTCTTCACCCAGAGGGTCATTGGGTTATGGAACTCACTTCCAGAGGAGGTTGTGACAGCTGTCAGCCTGGACAGCTTCAAGGCAGGATTAGACAGATTCATGCATACCAAGGGAATCAGTAGTTACTGAAATGGACATCCAAGTGCCACCTCTGTGTTGATGGAGGCAGGCAGGATTTTCCCCAGGTACTGGTTGTGGGGGGTCGGGAGCAGGTGAGGGTTTCGCCCTCCCTTCTGCTCGAGATCCCCGTGTACAACTGGTGGGCCACTGTGTGATACAGAATGCTGGACTAGATGGGCTGAGGCCCGATTCAGCATGGCTCTTCTTATGTTCTTATGTTCTTATGTTCTTACTACACCAAGTTGGCTCTCTAATATTGTTAATACAGGTTGAGTATCCCGTATTTGAAATATATGGGAAGTGTTTTGGATTTCAGATTCTTTTAGATACTTATACTTTCATATAAGATATTCTGCAGTTGGGACCCAAGGTTAAACACAAAATTCATTCATGTTTCATATGCACATTATTATACACATAGCTTGATGGTAATTTTGCACAATATTTTCAATAATTTTGAATATGAAGTAAAATATGTGTACATTGATCCTTCAGAAAGCAAAGACGTCATTATCACTATCTCATGTGGACACATTTGGATATTGGAGTATTTTGGATTTTGGAATTTTGGATGAGGGAAACTCAACCAATGATTTGATTATATTTTAATGTTGATTTTGTGTATGTTTTAGCTATATTTTAGTAATATATTCACTCATTTGTAAGCTGCATTGAGTCTCTTTATGGAGGTAACGACAGGAGGAAGGAACAGCAGCATGCTTGCACATTTGGTTGCGGTGGTGTTCAGCAGCGTGAAAAGTTCATTTCTGTTTCCTCAGTGTGGGAGTTCACGTGAGATATCCTCCAGAACTAGTGGATGTTGTTTTTATTCAGATGGGGTCTTGCAGGGTGACTCGCCAGTCTCTGTGGTGAATCTACAAAGTAGCAGGGCAATCCCGCTATCCGGCGACCTACCTCGCTGGCAGTGAATTTTTCCTTTACACGTTGAGAAACATCCCTACACAGCTGGCCCCTTTGCTGTGATTTTTAACACTGAAAATATTTAAAGGAGTTTAATTGTTGGTTTTTATATACTGTTTATATTTACTTCTGTTTTAATGTTTGCATATTTGTATATTTTCAATTGTATACTAATGTTTTTATGTTAAGCCAATTTGAGTCTCCCTTGGGTGAGATAAAGGAGGTATAAATAAATATAACAACAACAACAACAACAACAACAGAAGCTTCTTATGTTCTGGGCACAGCATTGTAGGATGCTTGCAACCCAGTTCATCAACGGAGCCCTGCCAGAAGTTAGCCTGTGTCATGTGATGGGTGGTGTGGAGCTCCATCAATCAGCTGTGCTGCAAGTGTCCTAGGACGCTTGCAACCACCCGTGTGGTGAAGTCCTATGTAGATTAGCAAGTTGTTACCTGTCTGGAGCTCTTGTTCTATATACTCAATACAATCAAACAAAACTTTAATGTTTCACACTAGAAAGAGAATTATCATTCTGAATTCCAAGAATCCCACAGCCGATAAATTTATTTATTTATTTATTTAATATTTACATCATTTATATTCCGCCCTTTTCACCCCGCAGGGGACTCATGGCAAATCACAATGCACATATACAGGCAAACATTCAATGCCATAGACAAACAACATATACAGACAGACAACAAGCTACACAATTGGTCGAGAGCTCACCCGACCCAGGCAGGTCTCAAACTCATGACCGTCTGGTCAGTGGAGATCTTATGCAGCTGACTCCCAGTCAGCTGCGCCACATTCCCGGTGCACAATTGTCCAAAAAATGTAATTTTTCCAAGCTCTATCACTTAGTAAGCTTTCTTCATTTCTGGGTTTCATTATGTAAAAATGTCCTATTTAAATAAATCCTAAGAGTTGCAAAAAACAATAGTCAACTTCCACTTTGAACTAATTTTAGGAAAAAATGAGCCCAGATTTGGCCCAGGTACATGGAATGAGCAATCTGTATGAGACACATTTAAAAACTTCTCCAAGACAACTCTGAGAAAAGCAGGCTCTTTTCTGGAAGCCTCTCGCTGAATTTGAATTATCCTGTGGTTTTGAAGAAACATGTGTTCCAAGCAAACATTACACACCAGTTTACAACTTGAAGTTGATTCCGACAGGTAATTGGTTTTGTTCACTTTCTCAATGGCAAGTGCAGCTCCTTGCAGTTATAACAGCTGTTTTCATTGTTCTTTGCTCCCTTCCCTCACTTTGGTTCATTTGTTCTTTTATATTTTTTTTTAAAAAAAGAATCTGGATTTCCTATTTGTAATGGTTTCTCCTTGTCTGCAAGGAAAAAGTGAAGGTCAAACAGCATGATATTTCCAATGACCTGGATTAAAGTTTGAGTTGGATCTCCAGTTCCACCTGTAATAAATTCATTACCATCCATTGTTGTTTTATGTATTATTGAAAGACAACAGCTTGCTTGTCTATGACATGAGTGCTAAAACAAATTTCTTTTAGACTTAACATTTAGCATCTCTTAGGAAACAAACACACCAGTGTTGAAAGCAGTTAAGAATAGACTGACATGAAATACTGGCAAAAACATGTCCTCAACCTCTATCTTGGGGCTTCCACACAGCCCTATATCCCAGAATATCAAGGCAACACCCCCCCCCCCCCAACATCTGCTTTGAACTGGGTTATCCGAGTCCACACTGCCATATATTCCAGTTCAAAGCAGATAATGTGGAATTTTATTCGGTTGTGTGGAAAAGGCCTTAGGGGGCCAAGTTTTGAAATAGAGAAGAGTCTTGGGGCCCTTCCAGACAGGCCCTATTTCCCAGGATCCCAGGTTTTCTGTATCCCAGATTATCTGGCAGTAGGGTTGCCATATGTCCCTTATTCTAAGGGACGTCCCTTATTTTGGCCCTAAAATTTGTGTCCCTTATTTTCAGGCCCTGTCCCTTATTTTTGACTAGCAGGGCAGGACTGGGCGGGGTTGACCAGAGGAAGGTGCACGCTGCGGTTTCCACGGCAATGCCTGCCCAGGGATTCCAACTTGCAGGGCAGCCTGCGTCCCCGTTGGAAGGAAGAGGCGATACAGGACTTTTTCAAAGTACAGTAGACTAATTAACCGTTACCCAAGGGGAATGTTGGATCATGTTGGATAAAGATAGTTTCTTGTTGCTTGAGAGTTACTCTTAAAATAGGCCTAGCTGTGCATCCCAATACTATACAATGCTGTATATCTCATACTATACTATACCATTAACTATTGACATAATAGTCATGAAGATGCACTGTCTTATACAATTTATTTTATTTTAATGTTTAGACAGTGCACTTTTAAAGTCAGCAAAGTCAAGTACTAAATACAGATGGAGAAAGTTAGGTAGTTCTAATAATGTTTTTTCTGCATGACAAAGCATGCAGAAACATACCATGTACTGTTAAGAGGGTATAAGTCAGTTTCTTTTGTGAATTTCAATCATTATCTTATTCTATTTCTACCTAATGTTTGAGTTTCAAGTATTTAATGAAGTGTCCCTTATTTTTGTGAAAAATTCCGTAAATGTCCCTTATTTCTTATATTAAAAAATGGCAACCCTATCTGGCAGTGTGGATGGACTCATATAATCCAGTTTAAAGCAGAAAGCCTGGGATCAGATCCTGGGATATAGAGCCTGTCTGGAAGGGCCCACGGTTGATTGCAAATCACTTTCTAAAATTTGCAGATTTATTTGCCAATTTGGTGGAGAGAAAATGAAATTTCAAAGATTTTAAGAAACCTAAATTGACAATTTTACCCATCCTATCCAAGTATTTCAAATGTTCCTCTCTAAGAAGTTTGGCATTAAATCCATAATGTGATATTCAATTATATTCTCTTAGCCTGAGAGAGAGGAAAAAGCACGCAAACTCCAAAACCAATAATGTAGGAAAAACCCATGACAAAACAACTTTGAGGCACTCAACAGTGTATTTCTAAAGATGTCTAGTTCCAGTCTGTGTTACATTCACTTGCATTCATTCGCATGCTTTTTTTTGGCACCATTTCCACATTGATTAACTATTTTAAAACCATCTCATCATATTTTAATTGATATTTATTTCTTTTCTAAATACATATTTTATAATATGTGTTGTTACTTCAATTTGGAGTCATGAAGTACACTGAGGCTCCTTCCACACAGCTGAATAAAATCCCACATTATCTGATTTGAACTGGAATATATGGCAGTGTGGACTCATATAACCCAGTTCAAAGCAGATATTGTGGGATTTTCTGCCTTAATATTCTGGGTTATATGGCTGTATGGAAGGGCCCTGAGAAGTAAAATTCAGACATAGCCTTGAACAGTAATTTTGGTCTACTGTTTCTGGCTGTGAGATTTTGGGAGTTACACTCTAAAGAAAGGACCTTGTGGCTCATATGTTTCCAAACTGCATAATAATCTAACAGACCACTTTGTAAGAAAATTCACAAAGACTGAATTCCTCAAGAATCCCAATTAAGTTTAGCATGCTGATATAACACCATGGACAATTTGGTGAACATATGTAACCTTTTCCAGCCATGCTAAATGCTCAAATAATATTACAGATAAAATGGTTCCTCTTGCCATCTTTATGCTTCATGCAGTTGGTGAGGCTGATGATTCATCCGAACACGGCGAGGAGTATGCTTGAACTTCCTCAGGAGATCCAGGTTCATCAGGTCAGAAACCTGAGATGCATTTCCACCACACACATATTGGAAGGAATCTTTCTAAAAGATAATTGGGGCGACATCTGTTGTAGGAATGCAATAACTTTGGCATATCTCATTCAGGACTTTTTGTGTTCTCTGGGATGCCATGGAGCAATAGTTAAACTCTGGTTGCAAATGCCATCTCCACTGTGAAGAGCCTCGGTGTCATCCTGGACTCTAAAATGACGATGGAGGCCCAGATCGCCTCCACGAGCAAAAGGGTCTTCTTCCACCTACGTCAAGAGAGGCAACTGGCGCCCTATCTACCAACGGAGGCGCTAGCCATGGTAATCCATGCCACAGTTACATCAAGGCTGGATTATTGCAACGCTTTATACGTGGGTCTACCTCGGTCAGTAACTCGCAAGATTTAGATGGCATAAAATGCTGCCGCTAGGCTCCTCACAAAAACACCAATGAGATGTCACATAATGCCATCCTTACAGCATTTGCACTGGCTGCCGGTCGAGTACAGAATCCTTTATAAGGCCCTGACCCTGACATTTAAGGCCTTGTGAGGCCAGGGTCCTACATACCTAAAAGACCATCTGATACCATCTATTCATCTGAGAGCACCACGGCCAGCCTACGAGAACCTTCTCGAGAGAGGGTCTGAGAGAGGCTCATCTGGAGTCCACGAGACCGAGATCTTTCTCCATTGTGGCCCCTGTCCTGTGGAAATCTCTGCCGCCAGACCAAAGAGCCATCCTCGACCTGCCTTCATTTCTGGCGGCACTTAAGACATGGCTATTTAGAAGAGCATATGCATGCGTGACAATCAGTGACCTGGAATCTGTCTATTCCAATATTTTAACGTTTTAATATTTTAATATTTTAATATTTTAGTACTGTAAATGCCAAGCTGTGTAAGTCGCCCGGAGCACATTTGTGGAGGGTGACTCATAAATAATAAAATTAGTTAGTTAGTAGTTAGTTAGTTTGATAGCAAAATGAAATGCTGTAATATCCAACAGGAAGACATCAACAGACTACCAACCAGACTGTCAGCAATGCAGTTTTATAGCCGTTGGATGCCAAAACTCCATCGTAGTAGTTTGTTGTGGCACCAGCACTCACTACCAGAGTAGTGCGAATATTCACAGAATTCTATAGCATTGAGCCATTGCCATTTAGATGGTGTCAAACAACTTTAATTAGATAGTGTGGATGCAGTTACAGACTTTAGCAGTGGTGGTGGTAGGGAAACTGGAGGTGACGAGAGCATTAAGTGCCTAAATAAGAACTGATCACCTCTTTATACAGGACATTTTTGTCCCATTTTGTCGGGTTGCTTTGTGGCAGGGATGGGAGGTGCCATGCACCATCATATGGCAAGCCACACCCATTTTCCTCCTAAAGTCAGGAAGATGCTTCCTCCATGACCACGGGGAGGAAAGTGTATTTTGGGGAGCTCCAATAGAACTACCTGCACTTTCTTCCCCTGTTTGCCATGTGATGGCAGAAAAAGTAGATGGACATCAGGAATTGCTGTGTGTTGCCACCCTTTCTGTCATCTGATGGGGAAAGGGGAAGGGTGCCAAAGCACCCTCTCCCGTTCTCACCATGTGATTAGGGAAGGAGAGAGGGCACGTAGGATGCCATGAGCCACCCCACACACCTTTCCTTTTGCCGACAATTACTGGCACAATGGCACAGCCCAAAAAGGCCATGTGAGAAGGTCTCAAGTGTTTTGAATTCTGAATAGCATCACTTCACACTGCAGTGTTATATGTTATATTTATTTACTTACTTTATTTATTTATCCCTCACCTTTCTCCCAACCTTGGCCATAGTTTAAAAAGCGCAATAAATAAATACAGTGCAGATTAAGGTTAAAAACAGATTAAAATATAATAAATGCACTTAAAATATCCTTCAAAACTCACAATCCCCAGTTCCCTGAATCCCACCCGCACTTCCCCAGCAGCATGCCCCTTATTCTTCCCCCAAATGCCTGCTGACAGAAGAAGGTATTGACATGGTGTAGATCACACTCAGGCAACTGAAGCTGCTGTTCATCCCCAGAAATAAGTGATGATTTGCAATTTGGGAGTGAACAGTAGAGTACACCCTCTACTTCTATGGGGGCCAGGAGAACAGGACCCCACACACACACACCTGAAAGTTGGAAAACTGAATTTTGAAAAAAAAAATTTACTTGAGAGAACACTTCTCTACAATCTTTAGGTCCTCCAGGATGACTGTGGTCAATGTCCGGCTTTCCATGGGAATCAGAATGCCAAAAAGGCAGGGTTTGAGCTCTCTGTGGCTCCTTCTACACTGACATATAAAATCCAGATTATCTGATTTGGCAATGTGAGCTGGTCCTTGAGGTCGCAAAGAGTCGGAAGCAACTGAATGAATAAATAACAACAGACTCATGTAATCCAGTTCAAAGCAAATATTGAGGGTTATCTGCTTTGATGATTGGATTATATGGCAGTGTAGAAGGGGCCTGTGTTATAAGGCTAGAAAATATGGTTTTTAAAAAAAGCATTTTTAGAAACAGAATCACAGACCATATATAGCTCCATTGAGAATCAAGCCCTCCTGGTTCTCAGAATAGTACCTCAGTGAAAGAAAGAGAAATGTTGGCCAAGAATCAAATTTGCCCTTATGAAAAGCGTTCCGGGACCTTAAACATCCATATGGCGTAGGCAAAACATTAACTTTTTCAGCCTCCCCTGAAAGGCCAACACACAATGTGTGCCTCAATAAAGCTTAATTTATCTGCCTTTAAAGGATAAAGGACAGAAGTTAACCCTGCTGAGGGTTCAACTAGTGGTTACGGAAACTCCAAGAATACCACACATAGCTTTAGGCACTAAGCCTGAGTGTTATGTCTAACTTGGGGAAACGTCCCCTGGCTCACCTTCCTATATTTCTCCTTTGCAGTCTTTATACTTACTGTAGGCTCGCTCAGTACATGAATTACATTTACATTAGTTAGAGAAACAATACTGGATTAATGGCTATAGCTTGGAATATTAAATTAAGAGCAGGTTTAGGTAACTTTTCTGCTGTGAAGTACTGCAGCAGCAGTGGCTTGTATTTTTAAATCAGGGTTAACCTAAATTAGATAAAGGTAAAAGTTTTCCCCTGGCATTAAATCCAGTCGTGTCCGACTCTGGGGGTTGGTGCTCATCATCTCAATTTCTAAGCCAAAGAGCCAGTGTTGTCCATAGACACCTCCAAGGTCATGTGACCAGCATGACTTCATGGAGCTCTGCTACCTTTCTGCCTGAGCGGTAACCATTGATCTACTCACATTTGCATGTTTTTGAGCTGCTGGGTTGACAGAAGCTGGGGCTAACAGCGGGAGCTCATGCTGCTCCCCAGATTCGAACCTGAGACCTTTCAGTCAGCAAGTTCATCAGCTCAGCGCTTTAAACCTCTGTGCCACTGGAGGCTCCTTAACCTAAATTACCCAGAAGCAAAGGAGTCTAGATCAGAACTCAGAAAAGTTACCTATTTGGATTACAACTTCCAAAGTCCCCCAGATAGACTTTGTGTTAGTGTTACAAAGAACTGGGTATTTCATTTAGGTAACAAGTTAACAGACAAGACCATTGGGAATTTGGGAGGGGGATATGGATGTAACAACTCTTACCTACACGTAACAGCAGTGAATTGTGATGCTTTTAAAAACTTTCTTACTTAGCCGTATGTGGGACGGCTTTTCTCTACCTTCAGGGCCAATGGCTTGCATTTCCATTCTTTTAAAGCCCTGAAGGCAGAAGAGGGATATAGATGAAAAATTCATTTATCTTGGTTTCTGATTTTAAAAATTACAAATATTTTTACATTTGGGATGGAAAACGCTTTGAGATTTTAAAATTTTGAATAAGGAAGATGTAGCACTCATCCATTCAAGTCTAGAGCTATAAGTGCTTAACACATAGAAATCTAAGGAATCTTCTACGCTGCCATGTAATCCAAATTATCAAAGCAAATAATCCGCATTGCCTTCTTTGAACTGGATTATATGAGTCTACACCATCATATAATCCAGCTCAAGACAGATAACTGGATTTTATATGACAATATAAAAGGGGCCCAAGTGGAAATCCTGTAACCATATTTGTGGTGCTACAATTAGATGCCCCCCCCCCAAAGTTTCCTCCACTTGTTAGATGGTGTCTCTTATCATGCAATGAGATGACTAGCAACACCTAGTGAAAGTTCTTCCATACAATCACTCTGGAAACCCTAGTTTTATCACCAGCCTTCCAAGTTTGGGCTCATGCCACTAACCTGAAGTTGTCTCTTCAGAGATGCTGTATGAGAAACAACCAATGGCCTTCATTAATCTAGGGTTGAAGTCTGTGTGCAAAACAAGGACAGTCTCACAAAGGGAAGAGTGACTTATCCCTGCTTCTCTGGCTTGCCTAACCTAGATTGGTGCTATATTGTACATACAGCAAATTGGAGAGACCTTTCATCAGTGGATAGATCATCCTGGGCAGTTTAACATTTGCTAAATATGTTGTCCTGCCTGCAGCTGTTGAGATATCAGGTTTCAGGATCACCTGCTCTGGCTGAGCATACAGGAACTTGCTTGTCAGACAAAAAGTCAGTAATTACTCCTTACTCATCTACACCTTTCCTGTCTGCCTCCTAATTGAGGGCTAACAGCCTTTGTCTCACTGTTTGTAACATAGATCTCTGGGCAATTACTACAGCATCTGGCTGAATCATATTAGCCATATCAACTCTTTTTGCTCTAACTGGTGCTGCTAGATAGAGTGCATTTTCAGTAAATTAATTCCGTCCCTTCAGTTCCATTAGAGGTGGAACATTTAGCTCTGCTCCAGAGAGAGCTATCCATAGCAAAGTGCCCCTCTGTTATGTCAGCTCCACTGGCTGCTGGTCCACTTCCGAGCACAATTCAAAGTGCTGGTCTTGGCCCATAAAGCCCTATACGGTTCCAGCCGAGGTTACCTGTTCAATCGTATCTCCCTCTACATCCCGCCTCAGAATCTAAGATCATCTGAGGAGGCTCTGCTCTCAGTTCCGCCATCTTTGCAAGCGTGTTTGGTGGAGACAAGGGACAGGGCTTTCTCGGTGGTGGCCCCCCTTCTGTGGAATGCTCTCCCCAGCAAAATTAGGCTGGCTGCACCCCTCCTCTCTTTTAGGAAGAAGCTCAAAACATGGTTTTAGGACCAGGCATTCGGAGAGTAGGTTTGGCAGTAATCACAATGTTTGAATTCTTTAAAAAAATATTCTTTTTACAAAAGCTTGTGTTGAGGGCCGACTTTCAATAGATTGCAGCGAGGGAGCTGCTCTGCTACGTACAAAACCCTGACCCAGAATCAGGTCGTCTATGAATGATTTCGCTCTGGGCATCCCGCAAACGTGCGTTGCGCTACGGGCGAGAGGCGCCCCCTTTCCGGCCGTGCTCCGCTCCCAAGACGGACAGCTCTCCACATCGGGGCCGCCACCCCCCCCCAGGGAGGGGCGACCGGCCCGGCTATCCGGGACCCACCGAGGCTCCTTGGCGCTGCGGTATCATTCCCTTTAGGAGGGATTCTGACTTAGAGGCGTTCAGTCATAATCCCACAGGTGGTAGCTGTGCCCCATTGGCTCCTCAGCCAAGCACATACACCAAATGTCTGAACCTGCGGTTCCTCTCGTACTGAACAGGATTACTAGTGCAACGACGCACCATCAGTAGGGTAAAACTAACCATCTGATGCTTGTACATTTTTTATGCTGGTCATTGACCGTAATAAATCTTTTATATGCAGTGTTTGAATTCTGACAAGGACAGACTTTGGACTGAGTCATCGGTCCTAAATCAGATTTGGATTCGGCTATATGATGAATAATAATGTTTTAAATGTACAGTATTTTAATCTAATGTTTTATCCTTTGTATAATGTTGTTTGTAATGTGTTTTTGTATGTTGGTATGAAATTGCTGCCATTGTAAGCCGCCTTGAGTCCTCCTCTCAGGGTTGAGAAAGACGGGGTAGAAATGTTGGAAATAAATGCATTAATAAAGGGATCTGCACACTGAGATTTCTCATTTCATTGCAAAACCAGAATCCATTTACATGGTGTAACATAGACAATACATACAATCTATCAATCTGCACCTTAATATATTTCAATACCAACACAGATTCCTTGCTTGCTTGGGAACATTGACAGGAACCCTTTATCAACTACTATATCATTCACTTGTTTTCCAATCTCTGACAAGATGCCTGTTAAATTGAGATGGGAATTGAGGTGGGAACTGGTTAAGTTGAGATGGGAACTGGTTTACAGCCATGGCAACAGTTTCACAGTGAGTAAGAAGCTAATCAGACAAAGTGGGTAGATCAGTATTGCAGTTGGACAGTCACTGCATTCATCCTACTGCTGGTTTACCTCCTCCTACCCTGTGATTCTCCTGTAGCTAGCTCTTAATGGGTAAAATTTAAAGCTCCCAGTCCAACAATATTCCCATCACCTGTCTTGGTGCAATGGGTCCCTTCCACTTCTGTGCCATTATGCCAGTAATAAAGTGCTTTAAGGGTATAGGAGTCTCCTTTTTCCTTCTCCCTTGATATTTCCAGACTTCCTGTTTACCCTTTTATACAGACATTTGCCTTTTTTGTTTGTAAAAGCTAAAATTGTGAAATTGCACTAAAACATAATTAAAATTAAGAAACAGCCATTGTGTAGGAAAGTGGGGGTTACAAGGGTGTACAGAAGTACAATCACAGGACCATGGATTGGCAAATTGGTGCAATTGCACTAATGAAGAGAAGGGTACTCAACATGGTATGTAACTGCTATCAACGAATAGCAGCAGAATGGCATGTTTGTGCAATAAAGTCCTAAGTAGCTGTCTGACCCATCTGTATGCAACAACTACAGGCCAATCTCCAACCTCCCTTTCCTGGGCAAGGTCTTTGCCTCCCAGGTCCAGGGTTTCCTCGATGACACCGATTGTCTGGATTGTTTCGCAGTCTGGCTTCAGACCTGGGCACAGTACCGAGACGGCTTTGGTCACCTTGGTGGATGACCTCCGCAGGGAACTGGACAGGGGGAGTTTGACCCTGCTGGTTCTCTTGGACATCTCAGCGGCTTTTGATACCATTGACCATGGTATCCTCCTGGGGAGGCTCACTGGGATGGGACTTGGGGGCACGGTCTTACTGTGGCTCTGGTCCTTCCTGGAGGGTCGTTCCCAGTTGGTGAAGCTGGGGGACTCCTGCTCAGACTCCTGGCCTTTGACCTGTGGGGTCCCGCAAGGTTCTATTCTGTCTCCTATGCTATTCAACATCTTTTGGAGAAGGATCTTACATCTCCCTTGTCATACTCCCTTATAATGGGTGTCCTCATATTGCACTGTCTCTTGCCCGCATGGACTGTTTCTACTACCCTGTTCATGAATCTCCCTTACAAATATATAGGTTTTTAATTTTATCTCATCCTTAGTGTTTATCATTGTATCTTGCACATGTGATTTTGTTTGTTTTTTCCATTGTACTACTTTGCACTATTTATTATATTTTACGCTTGATTTTTAAAATTTTACTGTAATGTTGCTTTATGCTTTTATGTTACTGTATTAAAATGCACTTCTGGACTTGGCTTCATGTAAGCTAGCCCGAGTCCCCTTCAGGGAGATGGTGGTGGGGTATAAATAAAGATGATGATGATTATTATTGTGAATAAATGGAAAGAGGGAAGATAAACTGGACTTGTCCTTGCCAAATCAGGTGGGTTGGAGGGTGTGGGCTCCAGGAGTCATTAGGGGCACCTGATGCTTTGTGCCCTGTCCTCAATCTCTGCCCAGCATGCTTCTGCTAAACTTGCAGTTATTCTTTCCTTTTGTCTTCCAAACAATCAAAGAAGAATGGAGGTGGGAGTAGAAAGAAAATATTCATCAGACAAACCAGAATTAATGCCACACCTAGATCCTACCCACCCACATAGAATTAGTTGTCATCTCCTGGGGTTTCAGCCCTTTTTGGAAAAGGATGGATATTGTCTCTTAAGAAGTATTATCTTAAGATGGGCTCTTGCATATTTCTGTAAGATCAACATAAATAAAATGCAAGGCAAATAGACAGAATTCAGGGTATATACTAAAAACATTTACTAGTGGTTCAACATACATTCTGAACATATATTTGGGAAGA
The DNA here is from genome assembly GCA_030556195.1 of Anolis apletophallus. Lineage (NCBI taxonomy): Eukaryota > Metazoa > Chordata > Lepidosauria > Squamata > Anolidae > Anolis > Anolis apletophallus. Next base: position 190,603,529 of record JARBWK010000003.1, read on the forward strand.
AGAAGAGAAATTTTCAGCAAGACAAAGAGCAGAGCAGTGACTCACAATGGTGAAAGAGAAGGAAAGTCGTGTGGCCATGGACATTTGGGAATTCTGAGGTCACATGGATTGGTGCCTGGATACATTGATTGATGACCAGACATTTCAACAAAACCAAAAGGAAGCTTGAGAGATAGCATGGAAAAGAATAGAATAGAAGCATGCAAGAAGTCCTACACAGTACTGCCATTGCTCTCATGGTGAAAAGCAGAGGTGGTGGGGTGTGTATGAGTGTGTGAAGAAAAGGTTTGGTTCAGGACATATTTTCCTACATCACTTTCTCTGTCTATCTTCATTTCTTCATCTTGTTGTGTTGTCTGTCTGTGTGTCTGTAAGTCCGTTTCTGTATGCCCGCTCCATGCAAATTGGTCCTGGGCAAATAATGTGGGAAAAATAGGAACATGGGACTTTCAACCATCTTTTGCAATCCTTGGCACTTGGTGTTGGGAATCCAGAGCTGTTAGGCTCAAAAATAGCCCTCCTTGGAGGTGATTCCACTAAAATATAGCAGAGTGTAGAATGCAATATTCATATGCAACAGAAACTTACATGTAGTGAGTCAGGATCGAGTCCCATTTAAGAGGATTGAACAGGATTGCAGATCCACAAGGTTATAGGATCAAAACAAAAATGTATTTATTGTATATAGAGGAATCCAATCAAGATAGGAAAGGTTACTTGGAGCTAACTAGCTTTCTAAGCTATGCACTAAGGTAAAAAGAAGGGAAAAATAATAAAAGTTACTATCTACTACATCTTGCCCTTAGACAAAGGCAAGGTGCCTTCCTCTCTCTATGGAAACTGAAAAAGGAATTTCAAGCCACGTGGCTTGGCTTAAACAAAAGGGATGAAGGACTTGTAAACAGGAAACTACCTTTCTGAGTGTTTACATGATGGCAGTCAAAGGGGTGGAGTTTGGCATGCAGGGTGAATGAAAACAACCCCCCTTCTTAACCCCTTCTTGAGGTAATCTGCTAAAGGCAATAGGGAAAGGAATCCCTCATTCTAATCTATCTTAGGCTAACTACTCCTCATTGAGGACTGGAGACTTGTGCAGTCAGGGATGAAACCCAACAATTGGTTAGTCCCATGAGTCCTGATATCACAATGTGCCTTCCTTTCCGGACAATTTTGGAAAAGCACTTTAGCATGGCATTGCTGAACATGTGGGGAGAAGGGGAGGAAGGGCCATCTGGTGAAGCAGAGATGGGACGCTGCCATTGATTCCCTTGGACCTTTGTTTCTGGCACAACTGACCACTGACCAGGCAGCTGGAGAAGACAAGTCTCTAACTTGCTTCCTTAAAGGTGTAGAGTTCTCCAACCAACTCTAGACTTTAAATGGTGACAGAGAACCCCTCTTGTTTCCCCAGGCCAGATGGGACATGGGTCATGGGTCTCAGATATTCCACACTACTCAGATTTCTTTCTGGCATATTTATAGCCTGCTTTTCTGCTGACTAGGTCTCTCAAGACTGCTCACAACAAGAAAAGCCTTTAGTTACTCTTGGTCTGACTAAACCCCTTGGACCGCATGACTCTGAAAAACACTTTCTTTAACTTTCTAGTACTCCATCAAGTAAATATCAACTTTCCAAATTACTTAAGAGGGCTGCTATGTCCCTCATGTGTAGGTCCAGCTTCAAGTTGCGTGGAGCCTCACAAGGGGATTTTATGAGGCCTCACCCCTTTACAGCTGTGTCCCTACCTGTCTCTTGCAAAATTATGGCCGAGAAATTGATTTTTAAGTGATCTCTCTCAAGCAGAAATAAATGCACTACAAATGGCAAATTATGTATAATATAAAATATGAGTTTATGGATAAACAATGACATAGGATAGTCCAAGACATTTTGCTGCCTTAACCAAAGGACATGTACCAAATGGACAGAGCCCAAACTAGATGAGAAATAAAATCGGGATCTCCCTCATACTTAAGGACAGCAGGGATGTTTAGGGAGTGAAAGCAGGATGTTGATGATAATGATAATGATGATGATACCCTCCTCTCCCTGCAGCTCGAGATGAGATACAACATCATCAAAACAAGAGAAAAAACACTATTAAAAGACATACAATAAGATACAAAAAGTTAAAATCCAAGATAAAATCCACTGATAAAATTCAGATTAAAATCCACAGTTTAAAACTCACTGGGTAGGCCTGCCATAAGAAATGGGTCTTCGGTTGTGTCTTAAATTGTGACAGCTGATCTAGCTGTTGAAGCTCTTGCATATTTCTGTAAGACCAACATAAATAAAACACAAGGCAAATAGACAGAATTCAGGGTATATACTCAAAATGTTTACTAGTAGATTATTCCACAGTTGTGTGGAGGCCTATGAAAAGGTCCTCTGGGTGACGGTTGCCAGTCAGGTTCTGTCAGGCAACCATCCCTCAGTAGTAGACTCTAATAGACACCCTACAGAGGTGTTATATAGTTTTATCTGCAAGAGCAGTAAATGTTCAAGAGCCTTATGGAGAAAAGCTGTGAAGTTTACACTGAAGGTACCTGGATTGTTAATTGTTAAAAAGACCAAATAGGTCCTAGGGCTAATCAGACCTGAACTCTTTCTAGAAGCCAAGATGACTAAACTGAAACTGTTGTAATTTGTCCATATTATGATAATGCACAATATGGTCAGTTAAAAAAAACTTGGTGATATAAAAGGCAGTAAGATAAGACTCGATCAAGAAAGCCCTGGCCCTTACTCTGCAAAAGTTGAGGCAGGTCTGTAGATGACTTAGAGGTCTCACATTCATGAAGTCACCAAAAATCATAGCTGACTTGAAGACAGCTAACAACAACAAAACCTATATCGGTTGCTTCCTGAGTCATTTACTTCATTCTACCTTATGATAGGACTGGCCCCAATATTTATCAATATCACTTCATTGGGACTGCTCTTTAATTGAGTGCTGAGGGATGTGTGAACTTCACGGCCCTATCAAGAACCTGAATTTTTTTGCACAAAGTCAACTCTGGGGCAGCATAGATTTTTAAGGATATTGGGACTTAGAACATTTTGTCACCTGGTTCAAATTGTCACCCAAATCTAAATTGATATAAAAGCTCATGGTGAGGAGATACTTGATACGTCTTTAAACTTTAAACTTAAACCATTATGTTTATTGCAAGCCACTTGGTTGTTGGGTTAAAGGGAGATGGAATAAATTTATTATTCTGATGAGTTGTTGTCCATTCCTTTGGAACACCTTCCCAACCCTGTGTTTTCGGGTCAATGTGTTCATTGCTTGTTTAATAAATATCATGTGCCCCTGTTATAAGCATCAAAACTGCACTCCATTAATCTTGAGCAAAAGTTTACTTCCTGATTAGAACTTTAACCTGAGAGGAGAGGAGGGGGGTGGCGAGGAAGGGTTTCTTTTTTCCACGTTCAGGGGGAATGGCAAAGCCCTGTGGGAGACAGTAAATTGAAATTAAGGCTGTTTCAGTTGGCCTACAGGATATGCCTGCAAATGTAGACATATTGAAATGGTGAAAAGGTCTGTTTGTGCCCATTCATATAAAGTGAATGGGTTGTAATGTTCTCCAGCCCTTGGGAATGGTGGCTAGATTGAGGAAAGAAGCCAGGAAGAATGGGATGGATTTGACATAAGTATATTTAAGTGCATTGATGGCTTTTTCTCCTCCCTGCAGTTTAATGGGATATTCCACTGGGGTCTACAAGGAAGAAGCAGAGTGAATCCCTACAGCTTTCTTTTTTAACCATAACAAATCTTAAAACAGGTGTGAGACCAGAAAGATCCTCTTACGGCTTGCTTTGCCTCCCCCCGCCGCTGCCCCTTGTCCTCTGTAGCCAGCCGTGTTGCTGTGTGTATTATTATCATTCCACAAGCTAACCCTGCAGCCAAAGGGATGGGAAGGGAATGCCGGGGGCTGAAGCATGAAAAAGAGGAAAAACTAACAACTGCATATGAGAAATATTAATTAAGGATGCTGTACAAAATTTACTGTCGTATTATTGCCAAGAAAGCCGATTAGACCAAGTAATGGGAGCATAAATAAAACGGTTTATCAACACATGGGAATGCCTTATTGACCGTGAATGAAATGTTGGCAGGCATCTGGAAGAACAACAGAAGACCCGTCATTCTTGAGGAGGGAAGCACCGGCTGTATGCTTACAGAAAGACATTTCATCATAATTAGTCAAGGCAAAGCAGCAATTTTTCATCTGTCATTAAACTTTGTATCTGTGAAGCTGTGACACTTTGTCCCAATACACCACATAAGCATGCTGTGATTAGAAATGGCCCATAATTAGGGCTAATTAGTGGGAAGCGTTCTTCTTGTTCAAAGTGATTTATAGTGTGATCCTCTACACCAAGGAAGAAATCAACCTCTTTTGGTCACAGAGCCAAATTCATCTTCAGAGAACTACTTCTTTTTTATTTGGTTCATTATTATTTTTATTATTGTAATATATAAGTGCAATGTTATAACAAAACAGAAATGGCCCTAATAAATGTTTTATACTACTTATATAAAATTCACCCTAAAATTAATTAAACACTTAATCTAAATTATTTTCCTCCTTCACACACATGAGAAAAATTAACTTCCAACTTCCCATCGCAAAGACATCTACGAAAAAAATAACCAACTTCCCAGAATTGTGTAATCAATCTATCGTATTAAATTCTGCCTTATAATTACAAAAAAATATAAAATTTAATCTTCAAATCTCACAAGCAACTCAATGTTTTCCTTCTTTTTATAAAAGTTAAGAAGAGTCCCTAATCTTTTGAAAAGTTATACAAGTACTCATATTTAATAATACTCTATAGCTTGCCCCTTTCTGTCATTCCCAACATCTTCAGAATCTAGTTTCTTTAGAGGGTAGGTTCATTTTTTTCATATTAAGGTATGTACTAGTCATGGAGTATATTAATTTGAAATACAAATTGTTAATTTAGATACCTAATTCTGTATCTCAAGAATCTGGTATTCTTGGGGGAACATTCTAGGGATGAGTAAGCTGCATTTTTAACCTTATGGAAAGCATTTTGAATCTTTAGACCTTAGAGTATGGAAGCTCAGAAGACAAAAAGGAAATTCCAAGAGGGCCAGCTTTGGTCCCAGGCCCTGGTTTCCCACCTCTGTTGGACATGTCCCCCCAACACTAAGCTACTGAGTTCCCTTACTCCCACATTAGTGAGTACAGCGGGCCCTTGGTATCTGTTATGGTTTGGTTCCAGGACCTCCTGTGGATACCAGAATTTCTGGATGCCTAAGTCCCATTATGCACCGGGAAGTGGCGCAGCTGGCTAAGTGTCAGTTGCATAAGATCTCTCTGACCAGTAGGTCATGAGTTCGAGGCCTGCCCGGGTCGAGGTGGGTGCTCGACCTTACGTGTAGCCTGCTGTCGACCTTTGCAGCCCGAAAGACAGTTCATTTGTCAAGTAGGAGATAAAAGTACCACATTAAGTGGGGAGGCAAATTTTGACTGATTTATGAGGCCATAAAGAACACCAGGAATCGCTGAGGATTGCGGAAGAACAACAAGGGATGCTGAAAAACACTGAGAGAGATGAGGAATGCACCAGCTCCCCTTGGTGGCCAGAGGTTTGTCAGAAGTTTGCCTCTGTTCGTCTATATATGTCTAAATATGTCTATATATGTTGTCTATATATGTTGAACTGCAGGGATTATCTGCAAGTATGTGTACTGTAATCCGCTCTGAGTCCCCTTCAGGGTGAGAAGAGCGGAATATAAATAAAGTAAATAAATAAATAAATATATAATGATATAGTAAAATGGTATCCTTACATAAAATGACAAAATTAAGTTTGCTTTTTGGGTTCTTTTGAATAATCATTAGGATGATGATGATGTTATTTCTTCCCCGTCTCTCATCACAGTTTGAGGCAAGTTACAACATTGCTAAAATACATAATCAAAACACATAATCATTTTAAAATACGCTGTAGAATACACATATTAATAACAAAATACACATTAAAATACACAACAAAATTTGATATGAAGTGGAAGTTTAAAATTTGTCATTAAAACTGTCTAGGTCTTCAAGCCATGAACTGTTGAATCTGAATACAGAATCCATTGATATGGAGGCCCAACTGAATAGGGACACAAGCTACTACCTTACATCATATGCCTTCCTTGTGTCAAGCTCCAGTCTTTGCATGAAAAGAAGGTTATGCATCAAGATAATCAAGTTTTGTGGCACATCCATGTTTTTAAGAGCAAACCACAATTTATCATAATCTATAAAGTGCATACTGTTTTTCTTAATCCATCAGACTAAAAACAATTCATGGAAGGCCTTTGCAAAGCTAATTCTGTCCTATTATTGTTGTTTCAAATGGTGATGTGTGGGAGGCTTAAACCAAATGTCTCAGTCTGGATATTCATTCAGGGACTTGAGATCAAATTGCAAATTTTACAGCTCGTCCCACGTCTCATCTCTGCAGCATCTCTTTGATTTTCCATTGATTTCTTCTCCAACAAGATGATATATTATGTGTATGTTTTCAAACTAAAATATAATAGTCTCATCAGGAGTTTTTCATTTCACCGGAAAGAAAGAGAAAGAGAGAGAGAGGAGAAAGAAAGGTGGAATGGGGTGTGGATGGACCGGAGAGAAGGAGTAGGGGTGAAAAGAAGTAATGGGAATTAAAGACAAGTATTTTGAAGAAGAATAATCTTGGGTGTAGATTCTCCCTCCTCTCTCTCTCTCTCTCTCTCTCTCTCTCTCTCTCTCTCAGACCAAGGACGATGCTCAAACTGTTTCATGGTTTTATTACTTTCTTGAAACCGAGTAATGAAAACGTGTTTGATTACAAGGCCATGGTTTCCATTTTGTCCTGCTTTGGCTCTTCTCTACCCCACCTCTCTGCGACCGCCATCCTTTCTCCTTTTGGGTGCATCAGCATGACAAAAGGGTGCCTGACAGAAATTTGAAACTTTTGCAGAATTTTATGACAAACTAAAACCTTTATGGAGCTTGGAAGCCACTGACAAATTAATAAAAAAATGTCATAAATCTCTTCTATGATCACCATGAGGCAAAATACAGAAACTCAGAAAGAGAAACTGACCTTGTCAAAGAAATTAAGGAACGTTACTCATACATGGTAAATCTACTCCTAGCGTGAGCAAAGTCTTCTTAATTAACAGTTCTTTACTTCTTTATTATTTACATGAAGCAAGTAAGATAAAAGCAGCCCATCTATAAAGGATTTATTGGTGGTGCAAATTGTAATATTAATGTTGATCTAAATGTGTTTTATTTTATTTCTGATGGGATGAAGGGACTGTCCAGGTTTCGTTTCTTTGCTCGTGCCAGCCATAGTTCTGCCTTGTGAATTTTCTCCTGCAATTAAAAAAAACCCCAAAACTATATTGCCCTTACACTCCATAATGGTATTATAATAATAAGTTTATGACTCTCATAAACTTTTTGCAACTTCCCTGCTGTGTATTGTAATTTCACCAACGCTGATGGCAAGCCATCCTCTTAAATGATATCTATAGAGAACCGAGATAAATAGGTTTGAGAACTAATGGATTTCTCATTGTATAACAGAGAAACTTTTTCCCTTCCCTTTTGCCAAGTACAAAGAAAAAAAACGTTCCATTCAACTATTTGTCAACTCCCATTAGAAACATTTAATAGTAATAAAATTTACAGATTTGGTTTCCAAAAGATGTTGCCAAAGAAGTTCATGATTGTTAAATAAGTACTTCAGTGAAGTTTGCCTTATATACTTTTGAACCTCACTGGACCCAGAAGAAGCAGAGATCTTCTTCTGAGTCAGCAAACGGAGAAACATTCATTTCAGTTAGGCTTTCTAAATATAAATGAAAATTCATTACCATTACAGTAGTAACCATCTATAAAATGCTCCACATAAATTTCATAACAAACGTATACAGTGTACATTGTGAATTAGCTGAACATATGGAGTTTATTCTGTTAACCTCAGCTAGAAGCTGTAAATTTGATTGTATTTCTTTGACCTTAAATAAGCCAAGGTCACACTTTACTTTTAACATATGGTGGTCTTTTAGGGAGGGAGAGAGAGAAGGCGGAAAAGAGAGAGGGGATAGATTCTTCTCTACATAACAACTAAATTATACAACTGTATAATTACAGTTGATAATTATAAGAAATCTGCTGAATTAAAGAAATCCTGAACAGAAACCACCACTGTGTTTATTACGAAAATTATATTTCCAGCAGGAAAACAATCCACTTGTTTATTTGTATTTACTGCATGCCTGATCTATAGCATGAGAAAAGTTACTTATTTGGACTACAGCTCACTATTAAGCACGACTACTAGAAGAGCAATTGAAAACTGGAATGTTAAAGGAGCTTTGGTGGAAGATGCCGAGGGAGATAATGACGGAATATAATTTGAAAAAAGATTGATTAAAATATTTGAGAAGAAAAAAGCTCGCTTTTCTTGGAAAGCATAAGAATTGGTTGGAAGGGGTTGTATTTGGCTTATTCTTTAGGACTGAGGTGATACCACTTTAACTGTTATGGGTCAATGCTGTGCTGTTCTGGAAACTGTAGTTTCCCAAGATCTTTAAAATTCTCTGCCAGAGAGTGCTAGTGCCTCACCAAAATACAATTCCTATGATTCCAACAGCATTGAGCTCTAGCAGTTCAAGTGGTGTAACTGCATTAATTCTGCAGTGTAGATGCACTCTTAAATTTAGAATAGGAAGCGGCAAAATTTTGCTGCTTTTGTAACCTCTTGATTATCTCATCCATGGTCCAATCTACACAAGGGTGACGGTCATAGGATCATTGAGTCATCGTTGGAAGAGACCTTGTGGGCTATGAATGGAGCGACAGCACTCCCCTGTGGCTGGATTCAAGCACAACCTACAAGGCGCCAAAAAAGCTGGACGTCAATACAACATACCTCCTTTCTGTCTGTCTGTCTGTCTCTGTCCTGCCTGTCCAAATGGTATTGAATGTTTGCTGTGTATGTGTACTGTGATCTGTCCTGAGTCCCCTTGGGGAGATAGGGCGGAATATAAATAAAGTATTATTATTATCATCCAGTCTAACCCCCTGCAGGAAAAAGCAGGAAAATATCATTCAAAGCCTTCCTGACAGATGGCCATTCAACCTTTGTTTATAAGCCTCCAAAGAAGGAGCCTCCACCACGAAGAGTTCCACTACTGAATAGCTCTCACAGTTAGGAAGTTCAGGTGGAATCGCCTTTTCTGTAGTTAAAAGCCACTGTTCCACACCTTAGTCTCTAGGGCAGCAGAAAACAAGCTTGCTTTCTCCTCCCTATGACGTCCTTTCACATATTTATACATGGCCGTCATGTCTCCTCTCCTCTCAGTCACCATAAGTCATTGGGTGACTTGAAGACACAAAATCCATGTAAGTCAAATTTATCCCTTACATGGCATTTGCTGTTCATGCCATCTTGAAGCACACTCAGATCTTTTCCTTGACTGAGGATTATACTCTCAAATATGTTTTACCCTGCATTTCCCTGCTTCAGCATAAAATATGTTCCTCTTTTCCCAACCACAGTTGTCATTGTTCTGTGGGTTATTATATGTGCACTTCAAATAAAATAATACTGCTGTAAACATTCTATAGTACCCAAAGTGTTTTGGATTTTTTCCCCAATACTTACATTTGCATATAAATACATAATGAGATATATTGGCAGTGGGTTGGAAATCCAAACGTGAAATCCATTTATGTTTCAAATAGACCTTATACACATAGTCAGAAGGTAATATTAGTAATTTTGTATTTTTAGGCACAAAGGTTACTGCAAACACAGACTGCAGCCAGGAATTCAGAAGATGGTTACTTCTTGGAAGGAGAGCAATGAACAATCTCAATAAAATAGTTAAGAGTAGAGACATCACACTGGCAACAAAGATCCTCATAGTGAAAGCAATGGTTTTCCCTTTAGTGACCTATGGATGTGAGAGATGGACCATAAGGAAGGCTGAGCAAAGGAAGATAGACACTTTTGTACTGTAGTGTTGGAGGAAAATTCTGAGGGTGTCTTGAATCACAAGAAGATCAACACCAGTCCATGCTTCCAGAAATAAAGCCTGACTGTTCACTGGAGGGAAGGATAGCAGAGGCAAAGATGAAGTATTTTGGCCACATAATGAGAAGACAGAATACCTTGGAGAAGACATTGATTCTGGGGAAAAGGGAAGGAAAAAGGAAGAGGGGCAGACCAAGAGCAAGATGTATGCATGTTATCCTTGTAGCGACTGGCTTGACCTTGAGGGAGCTGGGGGTGGTGACGGACAGCAGGGAGCTCTGCTGTGCGCTGGTCCATGAGGTTATGAAGAGTCGGAAGCGAATGACCAAATAAACAACAAAAGTAATTTTGTACATGAAATGTAAGGGGTATCTTCTTCTTGTTCTTGGCTTTTCTTCGCGAACGAAGATTCAGGAAGGACTAATCCCACACTTTCTACAAGCACATTGATGACTAAAAGTTGGATGTGTCCTTCGAGCCTGTGCAATAGATTTTTCTGGTGGAATGCAGCATGCACAGAACTGGCTTCACCCTTTAAACCAAAGGTTTGTCTGCCGGGGCCTAGCGTGCTGGGACGGTGGCAGCGAGGTCCTCGTATCATAGGTTTGGTTTGAGTTTCCTTCTCTTAGATGGTTGACCTTATAGGGTTAAATGAGCACCATCTGCCCAGGTTTGAAACCAGAGCTTTCCTTCTCTTAAGATGGTTGCCAAAAGGCTAGAGAGCCCATCCTGCCCTTTGACGCTCTTTGTCAGACCCTTCGGTTGTGACCTGTCTGGAATGGGAGGCCTTACCAGTGGCTATTATGCCACCGCCAGCATAGCTCACAACTTTATTAAGGTACGTAAGCCTCTCTCCCACAACAAGGGGGCACCAACAGAGAGGAGGGGGGTATCTACACTGTATAATAATTGCAGTTTGATACCATTTTAATTGACATGGTTCAATGCTACGTGGGCCCTTGGTAATTATGGGAACTGTTGTTCTACAGCTTTCTCTACCAAATTACACTTGGAATGGAAGACCCCAAAAAGAAGAAGGATAGCCAAAGGTTCACATTTGGAACCAATGTGCTTTAACTAATGGATCACCATATATCACTAACTCACATTAACTATTAAACATGACCGTTTCCTCATTTTACACAAGTGTCCAATTAATTTTGGACAATAAAATATCATCCTTCACTGTGCTGATGTCCCTATATGCTATTTTCCTCCATGTGTTGCAGAGAGACTTGGTGGGGTGACAGAAGGCAAGCTGTGAACACAAGTCGACTTTTCGAAGGAATTCTTTTACAGGCTATATAGAAGAAAAGATCATCCATCACAGTTATAAGCTATAAAGCTGACAAGAAAAAATAAAAGAAAATAAAACTGGTTGGGTTGAGGGGATGGAGGGGAGGCCAGCGAGAGAACCATAAAATGAAAATTTCATGATAAATTAGTTTGTATTTTCTGTTTTCATTTTTGACACATGGAAGGAAATGCTGCATGTTTTCTTAAGGAAGTGCAAATTTCTCCACTTCATCCATTTTAAATCCTCGCCCTTAGGCATTTGGTACTGAACCATAAAATCTAGGATACCTTAAAAGGCTGTAATGATTCCCAATGGACTTTGGCCTCATCATCTCACTAACAGTTCAGCAGAGCTCAAAAGGAAAATCATTTTATAGCAATTTAGCATCACCCATTTACAGAAAGTGGTTCATATGGAGCATCAATTTGTTCACATGGTTTCTTTACCATACTTGATGAAATGTAAGATGGAACTGGAACAAGCACCGAAAGAAAAAGGACCATAAACGTTGAAACAAGGCTGTAAAAACACACACAGCATGTTAACCTGAAACAAGTTACAGACTTGAAAGAATTTGTGACAGCTTGCTCATATATCAGTCCCACATCAGGGCTGCGATTTGCAGATGTTTGTGGGCATATCTGTTTTTTTCATTTGTTGTTCTCCTATTGGTGAAGGTACAAGGTGCAGATCTAGATGATGATGACGATGATGATGATGATGATAACATACAGACAAAACTGGGAATGAGAAACTAATACAAAAATAGGGGGAGTTGAAGAGAGGGGACTTGGAAAAACACCAATGATATTCCATAAAAATTATGGCTAAAGGTACTCATTTAGTTGTGTTCCATTTGTTATCAACAATTTAAGAGTATTCTCTTGATCTATGAGCTCCATCAAGATAAAATGGGACCTAAATCTTGTTGTTAATCCAAGATAGAGAAGAGCCATTTATTCAATTCCATTGACCTGTATCTTGATTCGCCATATGATTAATTGATTCAACAGACTGAATCTAGTGGGGACTAACCAACAGCGTCCCAGTCAAATCTTCAAATCAAAACTTTATTACGGTCACAGACCAGCACAAAGCGGGCACAAGCGCCCGAAGAGGAGAAGGACAACTCCCCAGTAAACAGTTATTTAAAATCAGACTAGAAATCAGTATAAAAATATATTTGCGTCCCAGTCTTGTATCAGCACATTTAGACACAAATGTTGTTGGCATTGAATTAATGAGGTTTACCTATGTTTTAAACAAAAATATACTTATAATTAGATGCGATAGTGTTAAACTTTTATTTTCTTTCCATGCACTATTTCAAGCAGAGAGTATTTGTTATTTTATTACAGAACGGTTGTTTATGTTTAATGTACTGTTGCACATTACGGAACCACTGTCACAACGCTTGATACATGTATTTCTTTTGCATGGTTTGTTCTGCTTGATATGGCCTTGCGGCTAATGCAATAAACGGTGTGTGTGTGTGTGTGTGTGGAATATAACAAAGCATGTGTCGTCACGACCAGATACAATGTTCCTAGAATGGGAGCAGCTGGTACACAAGCTTTAATGGAGAAACTTCACTACTGGTCACTGTCAAAACCTGTACTTCCAGGCTCAGGGTTGAATCCAGGAGTACACCTAAGTTGCAAACCTGCATTTTCAAGAGGAGTGTCACTCCATCTAGCACAGACTGAATCCCTACCCTCTAATTTTTACTTGACTGACCAGCAATGCCCCTTTCACACCAAACTATACCATCAGAATCTCACGGCATTCAGCCAAGATAGTTAACTCCATTAATTTGTCAGTGTAGACATAGCCTACGGAATGGTGACAAAGCTGGGTGTCATCAACATACTAATGGGACCAGACCCCAAAATGTCAGACAAACGCTCCCAGCAGTATCACACACACACACACACACACACACACAGCATTACATCCATTTTAATATGTATCATTTATAGAAATAAATTTTAATGTGTGTATGTGTGGCATTTTGCAGTGTTTATGTGTTTTAGTTGTAACCCACCTCAAGCCACAAGGAGAGGTGGGTAAGAAATAAAATTATTATTATTACTAGTAGTAGTACCTCTCCATTGGCGCCCCCTTGATGTGGGGGAGAGGCTTGCGTACCATAACGAAGTTGTGAGCTATGCTGGCGGTGGCATAATGGCCACCGGTAGGGCCTCCCATGCCAGACAAATTACAACCGAAGGGTCTGACAAAGAGCGTCAAAGGGCAGGATGGGCTCTCTAGCCTTTTGGCAACCATCCTAGGAGAAGGAAAACTCTGATTTCAAACCCAGGCAGATGGTGCTCGTTTAACCCTATAAGATCAATCATCTAAGAGAAGGAAACTCGAACCAAACCTACGACCTGAGGAGCTCGCTGCCACCGTCCTAAGCTTGCTAGGCCCCGGCAGACGAACCTTTGATTTAAAGGGTGAGGCCAGTTCTGTGCACGCTGTGCTCCACCAGAAAAATCCATTGCACAGGCTTGAAGGACACATCCAACCGCCGAATCATCAATGCGCTTGTAGAAAGCATGGGATGAGTCCTTCCTGAATCTTCGTTCACGAAGAAAAGCCAAGAAGAAGAGAAGTAGTAGTAGTAGTAGCAGCAGTAGTAGTAACAAAATGGAACCTTGAAGTACCTCACAAGCCAACTGCCAGAAAGGAATGGAGCCATTGGGGGGGGGGGGGAGCCTTCAAGTCCCATTGCTGCAAGGCAGACCAGAGGACTATAATGATTGGTTAGCTCAAATGCCACTAAGAGGTAAACGCAACCAACAGGGGTACATTTTCTTTGCTCAGTTCCCAGTATAGGTCATTCAACTGGTTACCTCAAGCTGTCTCTGTCCCATTGTATGTCCTGAAACCCGATTGCAATGAATCTAAATAATTCATCTCATACACATATCCTTGGAGTATGTTTAGACACATCTTGCCCCAAAATGAAATGTTGGAAACTGACTGGAGGTTATCTAATATGGTGAGATCCAAAGAGGATCCTTTCAACAATGGTCTTATAGCTGCATACTTTTATATAGTGTGCAGAATGGATGCAATCTGTGGTGATTCCTGTGGCAAATGTGATGAAGTCTTTAGTCTGCAGTGGTAGGGAGAGACTCAGATTGGGAAAATAATATGATCAATAACCTTATATTGTACCTATTACAGATTTCTTTTTCTCACTGACTCAAGCATATAGGTGTTCAACAGAGCCTTATTATTTTTCCACGTACAGTTCAGCCTTGAGGTCATGTACATTATGAAAGAATTTCAGCACATCATTGCATTGTGCTTAACGTGCCAAAAACTCTGCAACTGATCTACCTTCCGCTGCCTGCAATACACAGGCACCCTTAATAAAACCAAAGAAACCACTAAGAATTTTTATTTTCTACAGTCCCGACTGGAGAATTGAAGAAGCTGCCAAATTATATGATAGAACAACACCTACACAACAAGCTTGATAGAACATTAAACCTCTCCATATTTTCAAATCATAATTCCAGCTGCTTTTATCCTCTGCTCCTTTTCCAATGACCTTTTGCTTGAAAGTCAATTTGTCAGTCTAGTTACAGCGTCTGAAGAAATCATCAAATCTACAAATATTAAATTGTTCTTAAAATGGTGTCCCTGACACAAATGCAATATTGTTATGCTAGTTTCCAGATGACAGAACTCCCACTCCTGGATTAAATAAGCACACACACACACACACACACCACAACACACACTGCAGCTACAAAATGCATGTTGTCTTTTTACATCCCAGAAAATGTGTGCATTGTCTCAGAAACAATCCTTGTGGAAAGTCCTTAGAAAATTCTAGGAGTAGTACTAATATCCAACCTTTGTCCCCGCAATGGGACTTAAGAACTGTGGGTGGTTGCTACCCAAGTTAGAGCATTATTACCATTTTATTACATGGTATTTATATGGAAAATATTGGAAATCTCAAAGTCAAATTATGGTACAATGCCTTTGAATGTGAAAATCTCAGATTTGATTTCATCGCATTTTTCTCCTGTACTTTGTTTCTTTTCAATTTGTGTTGTTGTTGTTAAGTTGTTGTTCCTATGTGCGATTCTGAATCCTAGGCATTCTTTCCTGTATACTTTTCTGTACACATCTAACCCTTCATGTCTTTCAAAGTTTTGTGCATTTTTATTTATTTTTTCTTATATAAACTTCTCTAAAAATTTTAGAATCTCAGATGTATCATATGTATTTTTGGTAGTGATAGTACTGAAATTAGGGTGCATCTTACAATCAATGGCATCTTACTTATTGAATAAATATGGCAGGTTATTTCTACTGCTGACACAGGGAATTTGGAATATTGCTTCTGTTTTTAACTGGTTCTAACAAATCAACTGTTGATATAAGTGCCATTGCTAAGATCAATTCAGGATGCCTCCCAACGTGTTCCCCAATTTTGTGAGTCCCTGTCCTGACCTGAGAACACAGTGTAAGCTAGTATTGGGATGGCCTGTCCTTAAGCCAGACTTTCTCAGCCTTTGCTCCTCCAGATGTTTTAGACTTCAATTCCCAGAATCTCAGAGCACTGACCATACTGCCCAGGGATTCTGGAAATTAAACTTGACAAACAGCTGGGAGGCCAAAGGCCGAGAACCACTGGCTTAAAACTGACTCCTCCAGGCTTAATCAAATGAGGTCCAAGCTCATTTTAGACACTCTGAACCAAACTGTGGGAACTTGCACTGCTACTATCCACAAATGTTGAGTTTAGCACAGAGCATTGGCAGCGCCAGGGCCAGCTCGTCCTATGCACAAAGATTTGTATACAATATTTTATTATTGATTAATTCCCAATATTAGTGTGTAGCTTTGGTCTTATTAGGCAGGTAAATTGTGTTCTGTGCTGCTTTAATATGAGCTGGCCCTGGTGCTGCGAATGCCAGGGTCAGCTCATCATTGGCCTTCCTTTGTCCGTGATCTGGAAACTCAAACTGGTGCAGAATGCTGCAGCTTGTCTGCTCACCGGGGTCCGGTTAGATGCCACATAACTCCCATCCTGCAGCTGCTGCACTAGCTTCCAGTAGAATATCGGATTACATTCAAAGTATTGGTGTTTAATTTATTTTTTATTTACTTTATTTATGTTCTGCTCTTCTCACCCCAAAGGGGACTCAGAGCGGATTACAGGTACACATACTTAGCAGACAATCCCTGCCATTTCCAAATACACAGTACACACTGTACACAGTACACACAGTACACACATATAGATGAACAGAGGCAAACTCTGGCCACCAGGGGGAGCTGACGCACTCCTCATCTCTCAGCGTTCCCAGCGTCCCTTGTTGTTCCTTCCGCATTCCTCAGTGTTCCTGGAGTTCTTTAATGGCCTCATAATTCAGTCAAAATTTGCCTCCCCACTTAATGTGGTACCTTAATCTCCTACTTGACAGATGCAACTGTCTTTCGGGCTGCAAAGGTCGACAGCAGGCTACACTTAAAGTCGAGCACCCACCTCGACCCGGGCAGGCCTCAAACTCATGACCTACTGGTCAGAAAGATCTTATGCAGCTGACACTTAGCCAGCTGCGCCAAATTCCCGGTGTTAACCTATAAGGCCTTATATCAGGGATGGGCATTTGGTGGCCCGGGGGCCGGATGCGGCCCCTTGGGCGCTCTCATCTGGCCCGAGGGGCCTTGGGCAGCGTTGCTTACCGGGGGAGAGAGGGAGCCGGTTGCAGCGCTGCTTACCGGGCGAAAAGGGAGGCCTGGGCAGGTAGAAAGCCATGCGTGGCTTTGTTTACGGCAAAAGCAAGCAAGGGAGGCGACGCGGGTCCCCTTCCTCTCACGCACGCTTGAAAACAAACTCCGGAGGGCGCCCCGCCCCTGAGCGTCTCCCGCGATGACGTCGCAGCCGGCATCGCCGAACACGCTCAGGGGCGGCGCTTCCTCCGCAGTTTGTTTGGCAACGTGAACGGAGGAAGGGGACCCCAGGTTCGCCTCCTATGCTTGTTTTTCGCCAGATACAAAGCAAAAATCAAGCATAGGAGGCGACGTGGGGGTCCCCTTCCTCTCGTTCATGTTGCCAAACAAACTGCAGAGGAAGCGCCGCCCCTGAGCATGTTCGGCGATGCTGGCTGCGACGTCATCGCGGGAGACGCTCAGGGGCGGGGCGTCCTTCAGAGTTTGTTTTCAAGCATGCGCGAGAGGAAGGGACCCCGCGTCGCCTCCCTTGCTTGCTTTTGCCGTAAACAAAGCCACGCATGGCTTTCTACCTGCCCGGCCTCCCTTTTCGCCCGGTAAGCAGTGCTTCGCCAGGAAGGCGCTGCCCAGACCTCCCCTTCCAAAGGAGGAAAGAAGAGGTATGTTATTGTGTTCTGGGAGATATAATATTAAATTGATTGCTTCGTTGATGTAATTTTGTTGTGGGAGATATAATATTAAATTGATTGCTTCATTGATGTAATTTTGTTGTGGGAGATATAATATTAAATTGATTGCTTCATTAATATAATTGTGTTCTGGGAGATATAATATTAAATTGATTGCTTCATTGATATAATTGTGTTCTGGGAGATATAATATAAATTTAATTGCTTCATGGATATTATTGCCCACCCCTGTACTATAATATAATAATTATGATAATAATACTAATAATATATGAATATTTCTTGATATATTAATATTAATGATGTGTAATATATGGTAAATATTAGGCATGATAACAAATCGAAAAATGGCGATTCTAAAATCAAATGGGGGGGGATTTTTTTTTTGATTAGTATATCAAAGACTTACAAAAAAATTCCCAAAATTTTCGGAAATGTAACTTAAGTACTAACGAAATTCGTTAGAAATTCGTATGCCAGAGCATGCGCTTTCCAGATGGTTTTGGCCTACAACTCCCAGAAATCCTAACAGCTGGTAAATTGGCTGGGATTTCTGGGAGTTGTAGGCCAAAACTTGAATAAACCACACTGAATTCTAGATGGGACTCTCCAAATAGGAAGGAGGGAGGGAAAGAGGAAGGGAGGGAGGGAGGGGGTCTTCTATTCTTGGAAGCAGCAAAAAAAGGAGGAGGAGCCCCCTGTCGCTCCTCGCTGCCTCTCTCTCACCCCGATCCTGAGGGAGCGAGGGCCCAAGTTTGCCCAGGCTGAGAGGAAAAGGAAGAGGCCTGAGGCTGTGAGGAATGGTGGGAGTTGAAGTCCAAAACACGTACCTGGAGGGCTGCAGCTGGCCCCTGCGATGGGAGAAGGCAGAGCAACAGGGAAGAGAAGCATCTGAGAGAGCGCCGGGAGAGACAGAGGAAAGCGTGCGCGCGTGTGTGTGTGTGTGTGAAGCAGGCCCCTGCAATGGGGCATGCATGGCAGCAGAGCAACGGGGAAGAGAAGGAGGGGGGGGGAAGCCTGGAGAGAGAGGAGAAGCGTGCGCGTGTGTGTGTGTGTGAATCACTTTCCAGAATGCATTGCCTCTACCTAGCAGCAG
This sequence comes from Anolis apletophallus, assembly GCA_030556195.1. Classification (NCBI taxonomy): domain Eukaryota; kingdom Metazoa; phylum Chordata; class Lepidosauria; order Squamata; family Anolidae; genus Anolis; species Anolis apletophallus. Next base: position 190,622,383 of record JARBWK010000003.1, read on the forward strand.
CGTCACTTCCAGTTCCCCATATAAATGCGGGAAAAAGAAGAAGCTGAATGAAGGCGGGAAGGAAATGAGCGGGAGAAGTGAGTAGTACAATAATTAATTAATTAATAATTAAGAATTTCTAACGATCCTAACGCAAATTGTTGGCCTCACGGACCGTAAAAGGAAGTCCACTTCCTGGTTCGGGGCAGCGATCCGTAAAACAACAAAAGTCCCATTAATTACGGATTTCTAACGAATCAATTAGATTTCCGTTTCAATTTTAGCATGCCTAGTAAATATAGTAAGTGAAATAAATAAATTATGTAGATTAGCATGTAGTTCCCGCCTTTAGGTGCGGCCCTGCATAATATTTTTTTGCTCTCATGTGGCCCCTTGGAAAAAATAGTTGCCCACCCCTGCCTTATATGGTCTAGGACTTGTGTACTTGAAGGACCGTCTCTCCCTATATGTTCCCCAGAGATCACTACGGTCTAAAAAACATAACCTATTTGAAGTCCCTTCTGTCCGTACTTATCACCTGTCCTCTACCTGACAGAGAGCCTTTTCGGTGGCAGCCCCAACTCTTTGGAATGCCCTGCCAGATGAGGTCCGGGCCCTTAGAGAGTTGCCTGCATTCCAAAGAGGCTGCAAAACAACTTGATTTCGGCAGGCTTTCAATCTAAACTGACCCAATGAGGTGTACTAGGAGTGACTGTTTGATTGTTGGTTTTAGAATTGTTTTTCCTGGGTTTTTTTAGTGTATTTTATTGTTAATGTTGCCTTATGTAAACCGCCCCGAGCCTGTTGGGATGGAGCAGTATATAAAATTGAAGTAATAAACAAAAAAAATAATTAAAGCAGCAGAGAAAGAAATCAGCCTGCCTAATAAGATCAAAGCTACACGCTAATAGTGGGAATTAATCAATAAGGAAATATTGTATTAAAATCCTTGTGCATGGAACAGTATAGACTAACATTTTATACCATGATCAAAAAACTTGTGTGGATCACATTGAGGAATAGAATAGGACATTTTCTTCTGTGTGGTAAAAGAGCAAAAAGAGATACTGAGGAACAAAACAAAAACCTGCAAGATACAACTTGGTAAAAGACGCCCCACTTCCACTCTGTCAAACTGCACATTCCAAAGAACTTGCTCAAGCCACTTCCTTCCCTGTGGGGCTGCTGCTTGACTTTCCCAAAGCTGATATTAATATCGCGGACCATTATAATATAGTTATTTTCATGGAAGCCTGAGAGGAAGTCACGTGGCATTAATTGGCCCCAGGTGACACAAAGGTCTCCATCTAGGTTGTTGTTTTTGCACACATAAGCGGCAATGGAGTAGAACAAGATGAGGAAGTTGCAGTGATTGTCTTAAATGAGTGATAACCTTTTTCTTGCCTGTTTGGTTAAGGAATTATGATTCCCTTCCACCACCACAGCCTTTAATTGGATGAACATGTGGCGCAAGTCCACCAAAGGCAGATGCTACATGCATAACATTAAGCAGCTCACATTATTAAGGGGAACTATGTGTTTGCTGAAAGCTTCTTCCAATCTTAAATAGGATCCTGGGAAGTCTGATGTGGGGGTAGAGAGAAGAAGGGAAACAAGGCTTCATCCGAAGCAGAAGGAGGGCAAGGCTAGGAGCAATTGTTCCCAATAACAGGATGTTGACTTGGGGCTTCACCAATGCATTAAAATGAACTTCCAAAGTGTTTTGCAGATGGAACAATCAACGCATTTATGAATAACATTAGTAAAAGCTTGGTTTCTGTAATACAGATTTGATTTTTCAAAAGCTACAAGGATAATTAGAGTACAATACTCATTCATTCAAAGATATTACATGTTGACTTATTACGAAAGTGTATTAGGTAATTTACAACAAAGATTGTGATTTAACAATTTAAAACTCCCAGTTTATAACATAGTACAAAACACAAACAGGGTGGTAGGAAACTGCAAGATTGTTTAAAATATTGTTTTGCCAAAAAAGAGAACAATTAATGTAGCAATATACATTAATATATAAATTGTTTAAAAAGCGGAGAAGGAAGAAGGTGTTAGTGGATTACTTTCCATAAAGAGATGCCTCATCATCACAGACCATTAGCACAGTGCTATTATCCCACAGTGCTAATATTCCCCTGGTGGCACAATGGGCTAAACCCTTGTGTCGGCAGGACTGATGACCAACAGGTCGGAGGATCGAATCCGGAGAGAATGTGGATGAGCTCCCTCTGTCAGCTCCAGCTCCCAATGCAGGGACATGAGAGAAGCCTTCCACAAGATGGTAAAAACATCAAACATCCAGGTGTCTTCTGGGCACTTCCTTGCAGGTGGCCAATTCTCTCACACCAGAAGCAACTTGCAGTTTCTCAAGTCGCTCTTGACACCAAAAAAATATTCCACTTAAAATGCCATGGAAACATCCAGTGGAATTCTGGGATTTATAGTTTAGTAAGGCCCAGGAACTCTTTGGTTGATAATTTTAAATGCTCTTCCCTAAATTACAACTTCCGCGATTCTGTAGCATTGAGCTATTGCAGTTCACTTGGTATCAAACTGCATTAATTCTACAGTGTAGATGCAGCCTTAATTTCAGAACTGGAAGTGGCAACAATTTGCCCCTCCCCTTAAATTGCAACCCTCAGGATCCCATCTCAGCAATGTATGTCTGGGCTGGTATGGGGCTGGTTGTTTTTTACTTTCTGCTTGTGCATACTAATTACTCTTTTTTTAAAAAAAAGAGATTTATTATTTATTTATTTATTTATTTATTTATTTATTCAGCTTAATATACTGCTCTCTCCGGAGCTCAGAGCGGTTAGTAGTAGTAGTACAGATAGTAGTAGATGAGCTACTATCTCTCATATTTCTGAACAGTAAAATTGCAACCTTAATTTATCCACACAAGTAATGACCAAGGACAGTGAATTCTGCAAACCTGTAATAAGCTGTATTATTAGGTTGGATTTTATTTTTTGGGCTTCAACTGCCAGGACCCCCCAGTTGGCACAATAATTAGGGACATGATATTTCCTGAAGAATGTAAATTAACATTGGAAGATGTGCAGCCATTATTACATAGTGGTGTTAAAAAATGGAAACTTGACTTAAGTTAAATGTTTAACAAATGCAGTGATCTGCATTGGGATTTTGAAGAACCTCATACCTCAGAGATATCAATGAAAAGCTTGGGAAGCATCTGTTAGCTATAAGATGTTCTGCCATGATTCTATGATTTATTACAATGCATTTGCTTCAGTCAGGGAGTAAAATATTTCTATGCAAACAAATCAGTGCTTGAGCTATGGAGATATTCTGCAGGAGTCTTTCAGGATACAAAATTCAACATGAAACTTCGGTTTTGTTCCATGAGCCACATGTTGAGGCGATGATGCATGAAAAGCACAAAACTCTGCCGTAATATTATTATTGGCAATGAAATAATTGGCAGTGGCTCTTCAAGGTTACATATAAGTGCTTCCCAGTCTAATCTGAAGATGCCAAGGTCTGACCTACGACAAAGGATTCATGGCCAGAATCACTGGGTTGCTATGAGTTTTCCGGGCTGTATGGCTATATTCCTGAAGCATTCCATAATGCTTCTGGAACATGGCCATACAGCCCAGAAAACTCTCAGCAACCCATACATTTTACCAATCAACCAAAGACCTGTCTTCTGCTAGCGATGAGGAACAGAAGATTTTCAGAACTGGAGTCTAAAAAGTAACATTGCCAATCTCAGAGTCTGAATCTCCAAAATCACTTTCAACTGGCACTTTTGTCAGTATGACTAAACCAGTAGGATTAGCACCTCAGTCATTGTTGTTCTTTATGTTTTTATTATTACTGTATTTATATCCCGCCCTTCTCATCCCGAAGGGGACTCAGAGCAGCTTACAAAATGCACGATTTGATGCTGCATATACATACATTCTTCTTCTTCTTCTTCTTGACTTTTCTTCATGAACAAAGATTCAGGAAGGACTCATCCCATGCTTTCTACATGCGCGTTGATGACTCAGAGGTTGGCTGTGTTCTTCGAGCCTGTGCAATGAGTTTTTCTGGTGGAGCATAGTGTGCACAGAACTGGACACACCCTTTAAACCAAAGGTTCATCTGCCGGGGCCTAGCAAGCTCAGGACGGTGGCAGCGAGGTCCTCAGGTCGTAGGTTTGGTTCAAGTTTCCTTCTCTTAGATGGTTGACCTCACAGAGTTAAACGAGCAACATCTGCCCGGGTTTGAAATCAGAGTTTTCCTTCTCTTAGGATGGTTGCCAAAAGGCTAGAGAGCCCATCCTGCCCTTTGATGCTCTTTGTCAGACCCTTCGGTTGTGACCTGTCTGGCATGGGAGGCCCTACCTGTGGCTAGTATGCCACTGCCAGCATAGCTCACAACTACATTATGGTACGCAAGCCTCTCCACCACAACAAGCGGACGCCAATGGAGAGGTATACATACATACAATAAAACAAAACATATACATTAAAATCATAAAGTTAAAAACATCTCAATCTTAAAACTAAATAATTAAAACCACGCAATCCAGAGACATATTGCAGTAGCCATTCCAGTTGTAAATTGAACTATTCCATATTCACTTATTGCACATTTTTAATTTCTTCCTAAAGGTCAGGAGGGAGGGGGCTGATCTAATTTCACTCTGGAGGGAGCCGAGGGGCCATCACTGAGAAGTCTTTGTCTCTCTTCCCCACCAATCACATTTGTGAGGTATGTGGAACCAAGAGCAGGGCCTCCCCAGATGATCTTAATCTCCGAGTTGGTTCATAGAGGTAGATATGTTCGAACAGATAAGCTGGGCCTGAACCATTTAGAGCTTTATAGGCTGAAGCCAGCACTTAGAATTGTGCTTAGTAGCAGACTGGCAGCCTATGTTAATTACCAACTCCAGTAGTAAGTAAATGAAACAACTAAATGGCAATATGTCACCCACCAAAAAAGTTTATGAACTGTGGCTGGCAGATGCAGAAAAAATGTTAAGAGATAATGCTGCTAGAACATAGCTGTACAGGCCGAAAACCACACAACACCCCATTGACCCCTTTATTCTTCATCTATTTTACACTGTACCTTCACAATAAAGATCTTGTGAAAAAAAGCTGCTTTATGCATGGGCAACACTGCAGACAACTCACAACTTAGTTGGGAGGTATCATGCTTGTCTGGCAGGAGAAGAAGAAACCAACTAGTAAAAGAAGTTTGGGACCACAGATTATGGCTCCAAACAATATTTTATTCTAAGATCTAATTCTAGAGACACATCACCAGCAAATTGTTCAGGTCTCAAACCAGTAGAATCAACTACCTATAATTATCTCTGACTATAACTGTTCTGGTCTATTCTCCCTGCTATTATCCTGTGCTTTTCCTGCAACGATGTGGTTTTCTCCAGTGGTATTTGGGGTGCAAGAGATCCCTAGCTAAATTAATGTTCAGTTCTTCACATTTTTCTCCGATAGTAAGTACAGTGTGTAGAGAAAGAAACCATACAGTTAATACAACATTTGGCTTGTTTCCTTTCAGCTAAATACGCATTCCTTGGAAAATGGACATGCTTTTGGGCAGCTCCAGATAAGGTATCCAATAACTCTTCACTGCATTCCCCTATTTTTTTTTACTCTTCTTCCAGAGAAATCTGGCTGAATTCCTCCGAGCTAATTTTTATTATGAGTTGAATTGTTATGAAAATGTACTGTGCTATTTTTTCCCCTTGACCTCTAAAGTGAACTCCCCAATTTAGTGGAAATGGGAAACCAACTTGGAGCAAGTTTTCTTGGATATTGGACAGGAGAAATGTAGTAAAGTTTATGAACTTGATATGCAGTATGGAACTGGAAAAATTATTTTCTCCTTGTTCCCCTATATTGCCCATAGAATATTGCTCCACTGGAAATTATGAAAATGGAGGATTCATAAACCATCTGTGTGCTTAAAATAAAATAACATTAATGGTAAAATGTGTAGAGTAGTTGCTTCAGATTATGAGGATTTGGAAATATGACCTAATTATTTATGCAAGGACATTTTCCAACTTAAGAAGGCTACTTCATTTCAATCAAGAATAACTGTGGTGTATTTTGATTATATTCAAAATATAACCTTTCTGCACCAGGTCATTCATTGCTTTTAAGAATTTTTTTTAAAACCCTATATAAAGCCATTCTAACCCAGTTAAAAAGCTTGTTAGGCTTCACTGAGAGGCACATTTATGTTACAAGACTTCCTTGACTAAAGAATAATATTTACTATATAAAACCCTACTTTTTCCTCAAAGAGGAAAGCTTTTCCATCCCAATCCTTTGCATTTTGTTCTTACAGCAATTTTGTCACATGGTTATTTGTAGAGGGACATTGATTTTCTAAGGTCAGTTGAGGTGCTTCATGTGTGAATGTGGTTTGTACCCAAGTTTACCCATTTATAGCTGTCCCGCTTTCTAATAATCAAATTAGTCCACTACTGAAAACCACTAATATTACACACAGCTAACGACTAGGCTTGTTTGATCAAGAAAAAAATGGTTCAAAACTCATTTCAGATGTAGGGGGCGCTGGTGATTCAATTCTGAAGTGATTTCCGAAATTTTCCAAAGAAGTCAGAATTTTCTGAAATTTCCTTATTTATTTATTTATTTATTGTTTCAATTTATATGCCTTCTTTCCCAAATTGGCTCAGGGTGGGTTACAAAATGCACAAGGTAACATAGCACTAAAACGATAAGAACATTAAAAAGCATAAAAACAATGTTTCTGTCAGCATACAGATTGACGTGGCTTAAAGATTAAATGCCTGCCGGAAGAGAGCTGTCTTACACGCCTTCCGGAAGGCTGGTAGCTTGTTTAATCACCCGAACTTCCGCCGGCAAGGCATTCCACAGGGTCGGTGCAACGTTGGAAAAGGCTCTCTTCCTGGTTGATGACAAGTGAAAGGACCTAATGGAAGGGACGTGTAACAGGTTTTGGTCCTCTGACGGAAGGGATCTCTGGGGAGCATATGGGAGTAGACGGTCCCTCAAGTACACTGACCCCAGACCATATAGGGCCTTAAAGGTCAAGGCCAACACTTTGAAGGTGATCCGGTATTCAATTGGCAACCAGTGCAGTTGCTGCAGAGTTGGAGTGATATGGAGTGATATGGCTCCTGGCCGGTACTCCCACCAGGAGTCTAGCTGCTGCATTCTGCACCAGTTTGAGTTTCCGGATAACTGCCAAAGGTAGACCCATGTAGATGTCATTACAGTAGTCTAGCCTCGAGATGACCATTGCCTGGATCACCGTAACTAGATCACAATTGCTTCAATAATGGCGGGCTCGATTGTGCAATACGTGAAAAACTGCAAACGGGACATGCAAAACATGGGGGATTCCCTTTCCCTCATTTTTAGAATGCCACTGACAAAAATTGCCACAGTGGTAGAAATTATTAGCAGATTATAGGAGATTTCTTGTTTCCAAAAGTACACCGTGTAACCCCAAGCAGAGAAAGGGGGCTCCAAAGTTGTATGGTGTGGTTCCCTAAGGAAATTATTAGCAGAAAATGGACTTTCCAATGTGACTTTCTGGAATCCCAAAATCCAAAGTGTAACCCAAAGGGGATTGAGGTCTGTTGAAATTTAAAATCACTGCTTCAAAAAACAAAAATTGGTAGTGGCAGGCAAGAGAAGAACAGTTCTCCCAGCTTTCTTCCCTCCTTACACACAAGGAAGCCTAGCAGGCAGGGAGCCTGCTTCCAGCCGATTTCCCCAATTTGTTCCCAACCTTGTTGTTCCTTTGCAAAGCGGTGGCATGGCACCTTTCCCACCCAAGCTGCCTAGTCCCTTCCCCTTCGCATCCCTGGCTCACAGTGAGCCCACGAGGCATGCACGGGCCTTTTTAAAGGGCATTGGCTGCCGTGCTGAAACCCCTCCCCTCCCCACGTGGTTTCCCCTCATTGGCTGGAGGCAAGCATCCTAGCATGCAAGCTGCTGCTTGCCTCCAAATGCTGAGTCTTTTCCAATTCACTTCCTGAATCGGAACAAAGATGGCAACAGTGGCAAGGATACTTCCGGGTTCGCAAATTGCTTCAAAATCACTTCAAAAAGGAATTTGATCCGAATTTAATCCGAATTACGAAGATTCTGACTGGACCTTACCATGCCTACTAGGCATGGTTTAGAACTCAAAAATAGGAAATTGGAAACCTAATTGGGGGGGGGGGGTTGATTAGTAAAAGAAAGACTTACAAAAAAGTTTCCAAAAATTTCTAAAATGTAACTTAATTACTAACGAAATTCGTTAGTAGTTCGTATGCCAGAGCATGCGCATTCCAGATGGTTTTGGCCTACAACTCCCAGAAATCCCAACAGCTGGTAAATTGGCTGGGATTTCTGGGAGTTGTAGGCCAAAACTTGAATAAATCACATTGAATTCTAGATGGGACTCTCCAAATAGGAAGGAGGGAGGGAAGGAGGGAGGGAGGGGGTATTCTATTCTTGGAAGCAGCAAAAAAAGGAGGAGCCCCCCCCTCGCTCCTCGCTGCCTCTCTCTCACCCCGATCCTGAGGGAGCGAGGGCCCAAGTTTGCCCAGGCTGTGAGGAATGGTGGGAGTTGAAGTCCAAAACACCTACCTGGAGGGCTGAAGTTGGCCCGTGCGATGGGGCAAGACAGAGCAACGGGGAAGAGAAGGGAGGGGGGAGGAGCCAGCAGGAAAGAGGAGGGGGCAGAGAAGCATCTGAGAGAGTGCAGGGAGAGAGAGGAGAAGAAGCGTGTGTGTGTGTGTGAAGTTGGCCCCTGCGATGGGGCAAGACAGAGCAATGGGGAAGAGAAGGGAGGGGGGGAGAAGCCAGCAGGAAAGAGAAGGGGGCAGAGAAGCATCTGAGAGAGTGCAGGGAGAGAGAGAAGGAGAAGCGTGCGTGTGTGTGTGAAGTTGGCCCCTGCGATGGGGCAAGACAGAGCAACGGGGAAGAGAAGGGAGGGGGGAGAAGCGTGGAGGACTACACTTACCAGAATGCATTGCCTAGCAGCAGCGTCACTTCCAGTTCCCCATAGAAATGTGGGAAAAAGAAGAAGCTGAATGAAGGCGGGAAAGAAATGAGGGGGAGAAGACAGGGAGAAGTGAGTACGTAGTACAATAATTAAGAATTTATTACGATCATAACGCAAATTGTTGGCCTCAAGGACCGTAAAGAAAGTCTACTTCCTGGTTAGCTGCCATGATGCGTATAAACTAGAAAGTCCCATTACATACGAATCACTTACGATTTCTTTTAGTTTTCATAACTTTTTTCTCATGCCTAATGCCTACTAAGTACTGTCCAGCACAAAATAGGAATATTACTATAGCCATGTATCCACAGAGCCAGTACTCATGGTTCCATTTACCTACATCTGAAAAAATATGTCACTTCTATGCATTTTCTAGGTGCTACAAGTACTTCTATGGTATCTTTTGATCCTGTAGTCTCAGTTCCTCCAGTGTGACTCTATAGCAGTGCCTCCCTTTTTTTTTTTTTGACCAGGACCACTTTGACCAGGGACCACTCTCCAACATTAGTACCAAAAGGGTTATGAATCAGTTTTTGGTCAATTTTAGATTCAGTTTCGTTATTTGGGGTGCTGATTCAAAAAATGGCATTGGATAGACCATGTCAGCTCTAGTTTCTGATACAGAACATATTCCATCCAGTAATCGCCATCTGCTCGTCCACAGAAAACCATATTTAAAAATCTAGAGCTTATGTGGTCTCTCCAATGCAAATTTCTGAATCAGCACCCCAAATATCCCCAGGAACTATAGTATGCTTCCACTCAAAATCATTCTTTCAACAGGGTTTGCTATTACCCATAGTTTTGCCTGTCCATCTAAAATTTTGGAACAGATCCTCTATGGATAGGGAGGTTGTGCTGTAAAAAAGCATCCGTTTAATTTTATTTTGCAGCTAGAGATCAGTTGGTGACCAATAATAATAAATTGCATTTTTGATTGCACTTTTTTGAAAAATTAAACACAGAACCATATGGGTTTTCCAAACTTCTCCTGTTGTCAAATAGTTTAAATGTAAGCCAATTTGCATTACATTTATTTACTAACACCTTCTTCAGGATTACATCACAAGACTCCCTCTGAGCACCCTGGCCATTGTCCAGGGCATTTATTCGATCAACTTTTACTCTCCCTTTCCCTCTTCCCCAAATTTAATATAAAGGGGAAACAAACACCTGCTTAACTCCCCAAGGCTCAAGGCCCAGAAGAACAATGAAATTAGTTTGTTTCATGAAACTAAGAATCAATGCAGGGGGATTTTTTTATTTTGATATTTATTTTGGCCATAGCAATATTGAATTTGGGTACACTGTTGAGTAAACCTGGCGTATCAGGTACCATGAGAGCTTGAGACCACACATCAAATTAACAAAAGGTCTCTATGACACTCTTGCTGGTGAATTTTTCACCTCATAAATGTATGGCTTTCGTTCAGGTCTTTCTGGAGAAACTTTCCATGGCCAGTGACAATTTGGGATTGCCTTGGAAATCCTGAGAAAGCAGGACTTTCCATTTCACTTTGAACTTGAAAGTGTGGACATGAAGAAACCTTCTCCCGTTCCTTTTGTAACTCTACTCTATATTTTGTCATATGGAAAACAGTTCATTCTCTGAGTATTATTTGAACTTCTGTGGAAATGGATACATTGTAGGAAAGAGGGGTGGAAAACCGTTTCATTAGGTTAACAATTCTGAATGAAAATAATTCTCAAGATAGCTTGTTATAAACCCGGGCGGTCCAACTGGCGGCCCCGGGGCCGTACACGGCCCCCCAGCCTGTTGGACACGGCCCCCGCTATGCCCCCGGCTGCCATTTTGAATTTTTTTAAAAAAATTCTAATTTTTTTTAAAAAAAATGGCGGCTGGGGGAGGGGAGGGGGAGGCGGGGCAGGGAGGAGGAAGTGAGCCAGCTCCTCCTCCCTGCAGCGCCCCCTCCCTGAACTCTCCCTACTCCTCCTCCTCTTTCCCGGGTGCCGCTGCTGTCCCGTGCGCCACAGAGCCGGTGGAAGAGGAGGAGGAGGAGGAGGAGGGAGAACTCTCCCTCCTCCTCCTCTTCTTTCCCCCCGCCCGCCTGACTGCCTTCTTCGTCCCTCCTCTTTCCCACCGGGATCCGGGCAAGGGCGCGCGTGGGGGGAAAGATGAGGGACGAAGGAGAAGGCAATCCTCCTTCATCCCTCTTTTCCCCCGCGCGCACCGGCGCCCGGGATCTGGGCAAGGGCGCACGCGGGGGAAAGATGAGGGACGAAGGATCCAGGCAAGGGCGCGGGCGGTGGGAAAGAGGAGTTCTCCCTCCTCCTCCTTCTCTTCCACCGGCACTGCGCCGCACGGGACAGCAGCGGCGCCCAGGAAAGAGGAGGAGGAGGGAGAGTTCTCCCTCCTCCTCCTCTTCCCCCGGCGTCGCTGCTTTCCAATGCGCCGCAGCACCAGTGGAGGAGGAGGAGGGAGAATTCTCCCTCCTCCTCTTCCTTTTTCCCCGGCGCTGCGGCGCACAGGACACCGGCTGCGCCGGAAAGGGTGGGAGGGTGCGAGGAGGTGGGCCTCCTCCTCCTCCTTCCCGGCGCCGGTGGTGTCCCATGCGCCGTGGCGCTGGGGAAAGAGGAGGAGGAGGAGGGAGAATGACAGTTTAGGAGGGGGCTGGGGGCTGGGCAGGGGCGGGGCTGGGGGAGGGGCCTGGGGCGGGGCCGAACAGCCCCCCAGGTCATCAGTGACCTCAATTCTGGCCCTTGGCCAGTTAGAAGTTGGACAGCACTGTCATAAACAAAAACCCTCATTTCTTCGTTGTTGGGACTTCCTAGAAAAACACTTTCAATCCACACAGACCTCTCCAGCTAACAAAGGAGGGGAATGAAGGAAACTGAGTAAGGAATTTAGCCAATAAAGATTCACATTTCATAATGCTATAGATAATTGGGCAACGAGTACTCTCCCCTGTGTTAACTTCTAGCTCTCAAGACCTTGACGGTTATGCTTTCTAAAGGTACCATGTTTCCAAGAACCCATTGTTTGAGCACAAATACTTAACTGAAATTAATAAATTGCATCACCTGAAAAATAATTAAGCTTCTTGTTGCAGCATATTATGATTTTTTTAGGTAGCCATAAAATAGTTATGTTCGTTATGAAATTAGATAGTACATGAAAAGGAGAACATTGTCTGCTTTATATAATAGTAATAACAACAACAACAAGAACAACAACTTAATTTTTGTATCCTGTCATTATTTTCCCAAAGGGACTTGGGATGGCTTATGTGGGAACCAAGCTCGATCAGACAGAGTTAAAATATAACACAATAAAAATACATATACAGCATCATAAAAACACAGTTTAAAACATTGTTCATCATGCAATAACCAGTAGCTGAGCATAATGGACATTTCCAAACCAAGGGGCAAGGGAAAGGCTTGTGCAATACAACTATCAGGACAGGGCTGATGGCAAAGTGCGAGAGGCAGATGATAAGTTAAGGTTGGAGGGCCAAGTCAGATTAGTACAGTACAGCTCCAGGGCAGGGACAATAGTAAAGTGCAAGAGTCAAGAAGGCAGTTATGGTTAGAAGGGCCAACTCTTTTAGTGAACTGATTAATCAAAGGCACATTAGAACAACCATGTTTTTAGGTCTTTACCAAAAGTGGACAGGGTAGGCACTAATCTCCTTAGGGCAAGAGTTCCAGAGCTGGGGTGCCACCACTGAGAAGGCCCTCTCCCTCATACCCACTAACCATGTTTGTCATGAGGTGGGAGCGAGAGAAGGGCCTCCTCGGCAGATCTTAGAGCTCACACAGGTTCATAGGGAAAGACGCGATCGCGAAGATAGGCTGGACCCAAACCGCTTAAGGCTTTGCAGGTAATAACCTGCACCTTGAATTGGGACCAGAAACTTATTGGCAGTCAGTGGAGCTGTTTCAACAGGGGGGCTGTCCGCTCCCTCTAACTTGCTCTAGTTAGCAGCCTGGTCACCAACCTTTGTACCAGTTGCAATTTCAGGGCCGTCTTCAACATAGAGTTTGTTGCCGTATTCCAGTCTGGAGGTAACTAAGTCATGGACCACTGTGGCCGAGTCAGACTTCTTGAGGTAATAAGAACTTTAACAACAGAATAACTGAGATATGAAGCACACTTTACCTCCCAAATCCACATATAGTCAGCCTTCCACGTTCACTGGAATGTATGTGGACTCCATGAAAGTGGGGAAATGTGAATTAGAAATGCTATTTGTTTTACCTGAAATAACATCTCTACGAATCCCTAGGTTTTCTAGTGCAACTCTATGGTGCACTTCTGCCAGAACAACAGGAACAAAATCTGAATTGCATCAGTCAGTCTGGTTGCACCTTTACACTTCCTCTGAAAATAGACCAGGAATTTCCTCTGGGTCAGAATTGCTGTTGGCACAGAATAGCTATCTTGAAACAAGGCATCAGTAACTCCTTTCTCCTTGTGAACAATGAAATATTATGTTTTGATCATTTAAATCAATAGTTGGAATTGAGTCCTCCAGATACTACAGGTGGCAATTCCCAGCATTCGCATCTGGAAACCATGTTTTGTGATGTGAAAAATGTCATTTTTCCACAAACCCCAACGTTATAACACATGCATTTCTCCTTATATGTACAAATGCTGAGTGGGAAGACTACAGAAAAATTCATTTTGTCATTCAGCTTGAAGAAACAACAGATCAGTGACGAAATGAAGCTTGGACACAGGTACCTAGCAGAAATATCTCTTCCTTTTAAAGCTCCTAGAGTCTTTTTAACATGATAGAGTATTGCTGGTTCCTGAATTTGCTTCTAATTAGCATATCTGCTATGGCTCCTTTTTTTAACACTTGTGTGATGAAAAATTACACGCTCAGTAATCAGTCTGTTTCTTATTGCTAAACTGCATTGCTGACTACAAAGTGCCTAGTTGAAGTGTTTCTACATTTGGGACTAGAAATTCCAACAAAATATAAGATGTACCCAGTTCCAATGCTCCTATATCATATTTCTAGGCAAGTTAGTCAGCATCCTAAGAGGCTTCAGAAAGCATCTTCTTTTTCTCTTCTTAAGTTACTTTTCACCAAGAAAGGTAGGAAAGGTAAAATGTCACCCAGAACAATTCCTGCATTTTTCTCCATTCAGAAGGCCAACTATTGATAGCCATCAGCTGTCATACAAAACGAAAGATGCTGACCAAATTTGCCAGAACTATTAATGCATTGACGCTCTTGTCAAGTACATCTCACAGAAATCAACACAAAAAAGATTTTGAGACACATTATGTAGCCCAAACTCCAAATCCATAACAATGTATGTGATATCTTCCATAGGAATCATAAGTACACAAATACATATGTTGAAAGAGGAATCATTCAGGTTTATATTAAATCTAAGAAGAAGTATTTGTCACAGAACAAATTTCCTTACTATTAAAGTATTGTTTGTGCTTTTAATCATAAGTTCTGAACTCCCATCAGCTTCCATTGGCTTGCCAGCATGGCCAATGGTGAGAGAGGATATGGTTCCTGCCAGGTGATTATCCAACCTCTGTTTAGAAACCTTCAAAGAGAAATACTCACTGTGCTCCAAACAGTCTATTCTACTATTCCAATAGGCTTTACATCAGGAAATGTCACCTAATTTTAGTTAAAATCTTCTGTCTTGCAGTTTGAATCCATTGGTTGGAGTCTTATCCTCTGAAGCAGCAAACTCATTCAGTTTTCTACATGATACTCAGAAATATGATGACTACCATGTCACTGCTCAGTCTTCTTTCCTCCAACAGAATGTATCCTCAGAGGTTGTCTATTTTAATTTGCATTGGTGCATTTCCCGAAATGTTATAGTCCATTTTCCCAAGAATTTTGATTTGAGCTAATTCTCTTGGCTTTTCTTCGTGAACAAAGATTCAGGAAGGACTCATCCCACGCTTTCTACAAGCACGTTGATGATTCGGAGGTTGGATGTGTCCTTCGAGCCTGTGCAATGGACCTTTCTGGTGGAGCGCAGCGTGCACAGAACTGGCTTCACCCTTTAAACCAAAGGTTCCTCTGCCGGGGCCTAGCAAGCTGGGACGGTGGCAGCGAGGTCCTCGGGTCATAGGTTTGATTTGAGTTTCCTTCTGTTAGATGGTTGACCTTACAGGGTTAAACAAGCACCATCTGCCCGGGTTTGAAATCAGAGTTTTCCTTCTCATGGGATGGTTGCCAATCCTGCTTTTTGACGCTCTTTGACAGACCTTTTGGTTGTGACCTGTCTGGCATGGGAGGCCCCACTGGTGGCTATTATGCCACCACCAGCATAGCTCACAACTTCATTAGGGTACGCAAGCCTCTCCCCCACAACAAGGGGGCGCCAACGGAGAGGAAC
The DNA here is from genome assembly GCA_030556195.1 of Anolis apletophallus. Taxonomy (NCBI): domain Eukaryota; kingdom Metazoa; phylum Chordata; class Lepidosauria; order Squamata; family Anolidae; genus Anolis; species Anolis apletophallus. Next base: position 190,637,767 of record JARBWK010000003.1, read on the forward strand.
TAACTATGTTTGAGCTAATTATATTGGTGTATGCACACTAATAGTTCTGCATGCATGTATTTTGTTGCATTTTGTTTCCAGCACAACTTGTTTTTTTAAATACTCATTAGAATCATTTATTGGCTATTTCTTTACAGCTGCATAACTGCATAGCATTTCCTAGACCAAGTCCATCTTCCTCACTTCCAGCTTGAAACAGCCACTAAATCTGGCAAAAGGAGGGGTCATACAGCTTCCAATCCAGGACTAGGAGGACAACGTTTGTTTATTTATTTATTTATTTCGACTTGTATACCACCCTTCCCAGGAGGCCCAGCCCCCACAACAGGATCCTGCTTCTGATTGTTATAGACTCACTCACCAGCAGGAGAGGTTTGGAAGTGTCTTAGATAGATGGCTCATAAAGTGAACTGTGGTAGCATTTACACAGGCTTCGTGTATGATTATATATTCTTATTACTACCCATTATTATCATGGAATGCTGAAACCAAACAAAATTAATCTCTGTCATTTCTGCAGCTTAATAATGCCAAACAAACAACCAGTTTAGCCACCAAGCCATTCCTATAATTATATGAATAAATTCTGAAAAGTGACCTATCTTCTCTTTCTAGGAGAAGGACCATGTCAGAAAACTTCTTTGTTTGCAAAACCAACAGAATTACATTAGATTTGGTATATTGTTTGCTTTTGTCTTCTTTTTTCCTTTCATGTTCTTTTCAGGAAAGTGACAAAAGGAGTAGTGCTCTACATTGCTGAATATTTTTATTAATTATAATTACAATTAAGCATAAAATGCAATTCAGATCAATCAAAGGTGGGTTGACATGCCCCTTCTGCTGCATCCCCTCTGACACAATATGGAGATATCTGGTTAAAAAAATGCAGACTTGTCAGGAAGTAAGTTAGCCTAAGTATGACTTTAAGTGTGCATCCTTTGTTGCTGGATGAGATGGAGCAAAACAGGGCTAAGGACTAAGTATTTGCCTATCATTTTTCCAAGACTGATATGCTTAATCAGCCTCCCAAGTAATCTTGCCTCCAAGTGGATTTTCAAATGTTCTATCCAATAAGAATTTATAAACGAAATGAGACCGTCAAAAGCTTTCTTATAACCTTTTATTCCCTGAAATTCTTTTCAACATATATTTATAATGTGATCCCTAGTGTCTCTTCCTTTTCTAAACCCAGCTTGAATATTTTACATTTCTTGCTCCCTACATGGCAAAATTCTTCATTGTAATATTTTGAGCATCACTTTGCTTGTGTGGGAGATGACCTAATGGTTAAGAAATTCCTCTGTCCCTTTTCTTGGTGAATGAATGTATATTAAGCATTTCAAAGTCAGTGGATCTTTGCTTTGTTTTCCATATTAGCAGCAAACTTCAATTAAAATCTGAACAGATTTTCAGAATTTACAAAAGTGAAAGAAGGACAAAACAACAAATGAAACAAATAGTCATGCATTTTGAAACCGAAAACTTTTTTTCTGACCAGAAAAGGTGAGGAGTACATTAACAATACTGCCCAATATCCCAAGCAAAACAAATGAGCACACCAAAACAGGTAATTTTGAAATTCAGCAGCATCAGTACTCTTGGTGTTGTGTTGTTTTTGATGCATTTCAGATGTGGCTGAAGAGCAGTTCCGAATTGCAGCTTGACTTCCCTTTTGAGGGTAGGATAGTTTCAAAATCTAGCTTTGAAACCAAATGTCACAATTTGAAGGTCATAAAAAATATTAAGCATGCATAAATGTAACTCCATACTCCAAAAGTATACCCCACATGCCTTTCTTGTTGCCTAGTTTCACTTCTCCTCTAACCCCTAAAAAATTGCATTTGGGTTTATGGGTCCTAGAATTCCCCCCTGGCCACGCTGACTGATGGAGTAGTCAAAAGGATACCCTTCACAAGTTTTATATAAAAAGCTGCTACTACTAAGAGACGACTAAAGAAAGGCTAAACTGAGGGGCGTAGTATGTTGGTGGTAACTCTTCAAGTTAACTGGGATTCAAGGAGTTGCAGTCCAAAAAGATTTTTTCCTAAGCTCTGCTTACCAACATAATACAAAGGTATCATTCAAATTGATACCTGATGGTGCAGTGGGTTAAACCTCCAAACTGCTAAACTTGCTGATCAAAAGGTCGCAGGTTCAAATCTGGGGAACGGCGTGAGTTCCCTCTGTTAGCCCCAGCTTCTGCCAACCTAGCTGTTCAAAAACATGCAAATGTGAGTAGATCAATAGGTACCGTTACCAGCGGGAAGGTAACTGCACTCCATGCAGTCATGCTGACCTTGGAGGTGTCTATGGACAATGCAGGCTCTTCAGCTTAGAAATGGAGATGAGCACCAACCCCCACAATCAGACACGAGTGGACTTAATGTCAGGGGAAAACCTTTACTTTACCTTATCATTCAAATTCAATTAAAACTCATTTGAACTATTAGGACTTTTCTGTCTTCCGAATAAATAGCCATGGCACTATATCTCTGTTTTAACATTGCTATCATACCTTAAAATGGCTATTTATTGTCTGAATCCACAACATCATTTTGAGGGGAGGGAAAAACAAACTTCCCTAAATCAAGGCAGCATTAAACCAATCAAGTTATATAAAAAGGGTGGGAAATGTGCAGGCTTCAAGATGTTGTTGTACTGCAACTCCCATTGTCCCTCACCCCTGGTTATGCCAGATAAGGCTGATGGTGGTTGCAGTCAAACAGCATCTGGAGGGCCACATGCTTCCCACACCTGAGGCTGATGAAAAGCCGGTGCCTGTTATTTTTCTGCAGCTCCATCAGTATTCATCAGGCTTAATCTTTCACGAGGCTTCCTGTGGATGCCTATTGACCTGTTTCTCCAAAAACCACTAATCCTTGACTAGTTCTGAATGAAATAGAATATTAAGAGAAAGTTTCTCTGGAGCCCAATAAAAGCGCTTGACATTCTTCCAGTTCTTCAAGCCTGCAAATCCTTCAATTATATGTGTTTTTTTAATCTGGTCTAAGCTTTCTGCTTTCAGTCATTGACAGATATGCCTTAGTGTTGTTCTTGTTTCCCCTAATTTAATTTCATGAACTGTACTGTGAAGAATGACCTTCTCTGTTTCACTCCTCTGACTATTCCCGTTGCTGCTCTGAGAACAGCACAATAACACAGCATTAAAAAAATAACCTTTGGGCCATGCACAGGGGGGCAGGAGTTAATTCTGAATTCAGGATTTTGAGATTCAGGGTTAAGATCTCATCTAAAGCAAGGATTTTTTCCCCTTATGCTTTTGTTTCCAGTCTTCAGCCTGGTAACTAGACCCAATCCTTTTTTTAAAAAAAAATTAAACATTTGGGACATTACCTTTGTTCTAATATTGTAAATCAGATCGACTGAGATAATGTACTAAAGGATGCCTCTCCCATCAGCCTCCTTGGATTTATGATTAGCAGCTTCACATACTCCTATGGCAAATCAGCGGTGGATGAACAGTGGTGGCAGAATCAGGTGTGTCTGGTTATGCAAGTTGACGAGATGCAGACCGATGACATCATCTTATGCAAGCCACCAGGGTCCCACAGAGGATGTGAGTACAGGGACATAGCCAAGCATCTCTCTGACCCACCCATCCCCTTCCCCTCTATTACCCATTGAGGAGGAGGGGAAATGCCAACCTCTGTAATGACCAAAAGTAGAGAGATGGACATACACTAACTAAATGCAAGCCATAAAATCTGTATCTGTATCTGTATACCTTAATAAAACGGAATGTTTGTATGTGTGCGGAGGGCGGAAGGGCGGAAATGTGGCAGCGTTCTGATTGGCAGCCACTTTCACAGGCCACAGCGACCAGCGCGGGTGATGGACCTGCACCAAACTTGGCACACATAACCCCCCTAACCCCCTTTATGTCCTGGTACAGTTTGGGGGACATGACCCACGGATTATGGGATTTGTAGTACTTTCTAACACTTTGGTTCCCACAGACCACTGAGGCCACCAAAAAGGACCAATATAGACCACACTTGGCACACACAATCCCCATGACCCACTCTATCTCCTGGTGCAGTTTGGAGGAGGGTGGACCATGGATGATGGGACTTGAAGTACCTCTACTCACTTCCCAAGTCCACTGCAACCCTTATCCAATTACTGATCGAGACCAAACTTGGCACACACAGCCCCCATGACCCACTCTGCATCCTGCTGCAGGTTCGAGAAGGACGGACCAGGGATGATGGGACATGAAGTACCTACACTCACTTCCCAAGACCGCTGCGACCCCTATCCAATGACTGATCATGTCAAATCTCGGCACATAGAGCCCCCAACCCACTTACATCCTGCTGCAGTTTGCAGGAGGGTGGACCATGGATGATAGGACTTGAACTACATTCACTCATTTCCCGAGACCGCTGCAACCCTCATCCAATGACTGATCAAGACCAAAGTTGGCACATAGGATGACCCGTGCTGCAGTTTGCAAGACGGTGGGATGATGGGACTTGAAGTACTTCTACTCATTTCCTGAGACCACTGCTCCACTCATCCAATGACGAATCAAGTCCAAACTTGGCACACATACCCCTCCTGACCCCCTTTACATCCTGGTGCAGTTTGAGGGACATGACGCACGGATTATGGGATTTGTAGTACTTTCAAACACTTTGGTTACAACAGACCACTGAGGCCACCAAAACGGACCAATACAGACCACACTTGGCACACACAATACCCATGACCCACTCTATCTCCTGGTGCAGTTCAGAGGAGGGTGGACCATGGATGATGGGACTTTAAGTACCTCTACTCACTTCCCAAGTCCACTGCAACCATTATCCAATTACTGATTGAGACCAAACTTGGCACACATAACCCCCATGACTACCTTCACGTCCTGGTGAGGTTAAAGTGAGGACTGACAATGGATGATGGGATTTGTAGTACTTTCACACCCCTCTGTTCCCACAGACCACTGCGGCCCCCAACAAACACTGATAAAGACCACACTTGGCACACAGAGCCCCAGTGACTCACTCTACATCCTACTGAAGTTTGGAGGGGGGCAGAACATGGATGATGGGGCTTGCAGTACCTTCCCTCTCTTTCCAAGACTGCTACAAACCTAATCCAATGACTGATCAAGACCAAACCTGGCAAACAGAGCCCTCATGACCCACTCTACATCCTGGTGCAGTTTTGTGTGAGACGGACCCAGGGGCGGTCTAAGGTAATTTTAAATTAGGCGAACATTATTTTGGTGCCCCCCCCAAAAACATTATTTTGCCACCCCCCATGTAAAACAAATATACAATAATACTATCACAATACCCATTAGTAGTATTATATTGTATCAATGTATATACAATATAATATACCATACTCATACTATATTATATCATAATTATATTATACTACATTACAATATAATTATATTATAATATATTGACATTATAATACAACATTCTATTATATTATTATTATAAAATAATAAATACCGGTAAAATTATTTATTTCAATAAAATTATCCTCTACTAAATATTTTCATTACTCCTATAAAACTCAAATAACCCAAAATAAAGTAAAATAAAATATTATATATTACTATTTTGTACAATACCACTATACTGCAATATTGTTTGTAATATTACATGTAATATAAAATATATCATCATTCTATTGTTATATTGTATTTGTATTATATTGTATGACAATATTAAGCAGAACTGTATAATAATCAACAAGAAATGCAATGTAAATGCATCAAAATCAGAATATATTCCCTACCACCCGTCTCATAATTCATAGGAGTCTCCCATAAGTCCAAAATTAGGATCCCAATGTAAATGTAAATAGAAAAACAGCCAAAATGTTCAAATGAGGTCGAATACGGGCAGCGCGGCCTGGGCAAACTTGGGCCCTCCGGGTAGGTGTTTTGGACTCCAACTCCCACAACTCCTCATAGCCTCAGGCCCCTTAGGTCTAGACAGAAATAGTGCCGAAGAAAGGAAGGAGGGAGAGAAGAGATCGCAGAGGAGGAGGAGGAAAGCCCTTCATTCATTCCTTCACTTACACTTCCTTCACTGATTCTTTTCTCCTTCCCTGCAAACGCGTGCGCGGCAGAGACAAAAGGAGAAGGAAAGCACTCCCTGCCTGCCCGATAGGGAGTGCTTTGCTTACAAGCTTCTGCGCAAGGGAGCTACTGGGCATGCGCGGAGGTTTTCGCGGATGTGCAGTTGCTCCTGCGCCAACTTCAGCTCTGGAGCAACTGCGCCTGCGCCGAACCTCCGCGCATGCCCAGAAGCGGCGTCGTTGCACACAAGGCTGGGGCCCAAAAGCAGGCAGCTGCGGCGCTGTCTGAGGAACATCAGCAGGGCCAGGATGGCGCCCCATGTGCCCAGGATGGCGCCCCCTTCCCAGATGGCGCCCTAGGCGGCCGCCTACTTGGCCTACCTTGTAGGACCGCCCCTGGACGGACCACAGATGTTGGGACTTGAAGTACCTTCACTCACTTCCTCAAAATAATGCAACCCTCATCCATTCACCAATACAGACCAAACTTGCCACACACAGCCCCCATGACCCACTCTACATCCTGCTACACTTCTCAAATGACCCGGGCACCGCCGGGTCCCCAAGCTCCTGGGGGGGGAGCAAAGCGAAGGTGCGTGCAGGGATAGGATGCGAGGCTGTGGGAGGGAGGGGAGGGAGTGTGTGTGTGTGTGAGAGAGAGAAGGCCTCGCTGGAGGAGGATGGCCCCCGCGGTGGGGCTGCAGCTGACGAGCGCGCCCTCGACACCAGTGAGTGAAGCCTAGACGGGGCCCCACCTCGTGCTCCGCTCTGTCTCTCTCTTGCCTCAGCCCTCAGCAGCACTGGGGCCACATCCAGGCTTCACTCGCCGGCGTCGAGGGCGCGCTCGTCAGCTGCAGCCCCTCCAGCGAGGCCTTCTCTCTCACACACACACTCACTCACTTACTTCCTCCCTCCTACAGCCTCGCATCCCATCCCTGCATGCTCCTTTGCGTTGCTCCCCCCCTCCCCCCCAGGAGCAACCAATGGGTGGTCATGTCACCACACTGTGTCAAGAGATGAGCACCAGGGCCCGCGCACTAAAGTCTCATTAGCCAAAGAAGCCCCGTGCGGACGGAAGGTGGCAGCGGAAGAGAGCGCCGCGGCGGGAGCACGCGCGCATGCGCACCGGGTAGATCTTTGCAACTTGGTTGTTATAAAGGTAGCTCACATGCTGAAAAAGTGTGGGCACCCCTGGCCTAGATGAAGCATGCAAAAGAAGAATATACTTCACTGATCTATGAATTTATTTGTTGAATCATTTGAGGAAATGAGCTCATACAATATGATCGACGTGAATACAGCAATTCTATGCTTACTTCTTGGTTTTTTATGGTTTTTAATTTTGAATCACAGTTGATTAAATCCATTGATCCAGAACTCATGCATAAAGAGGTGTACTATAGGCAAACAGGTACAAAGGAACACTAGCCTTCAGGCCTAAAGGGCCTAGCTGAGCAAGCAAATCATCCCCATCCCCAAATACACATAAATATTCCATCCAGGCAAGGTAGGTCTCCCTGTTTTCTGGCAGGCAAATTAATTTTAACCAGCCAACACAGAGCCATGTGTTACATCCCCTCCGATTCTAATCCTTCCTCTCCTGGGGCCTTCTTGTCTTGTTGAATCTGGCAGAGAAAAAGCCACTCCACTTTAATGAAAAATGAGGATTTGAAATAATGAATTCATCAAAGTATAAGCTAACTTCCACATTAATCATAAAATCTGTGGACCTTGTGACATATTAGCAGTAAAATCCAACAAGCCAATAAGCCACTTAACTTTTTTTTCCAATTTAAGTATCAACTAAACACTGGAACTACATTGTCAATGAAGTAGTAAGAGTTACATCCTTGATCATTTTCAAGCAGAGATTGAATCAAATAGAATGAAGTTACCAGTTTGCTCAGATCTTGAATGATGACACTGGGTCATTTTGCAAAAGATTGTTCAATCCAGAGCCTTGTAAACTGGCCAGAAAATACCAGATGTTGGCTCAGTTTCAATATTAGTGTGACCTATGATATTCTGAATATGATAGTGAATCTATTAGTGCAAAAAAAACCCCATGGATAAACAAAAATCAGGATCACTTTTCCCATCCCACTTAATGGCGTTTGATGTCTTTGTTCATTTAAAAGCGAATCAAGTTATTTTTTATGCAACTTTTCATAACAGTCTTGCAGTTCTTTCCTGTTCTTCTTTTGGTTCTTGCAAAAATTTCATCATATGTTTTCATTTATGGAAATTACCACACTACAAAGTTATGAGAACAACAAAAGGTCTTAAAGGTCATTGTAGAAAGAGTATAGATTGAATAAGTTCCTTTTTGGACTTCAAGTTCTATTGACCATGTTTGCTGGAATTGTAATCCAGATCTTGCATCCTAATGTTAGTCCCAACTAGGGTAGATAATTGATTAGATATGATTTATATACCCCTTGGTTTAATAAATTGTTGTCGATTCAATGAGTTTACGTTTGTTGGGACATAGTGAAGCACTTCCAAGCCATACTAAAAACCTAGTCAGGGTGATAAGGATTGTGGCATTCCTTTACAGCCAGATGCACTTTGGAAACATCTTCAGATTTGTTTGATTCTGGTACATCAGAATGTACCAGAAACATCAGAATGTTACAGGAAAATAATAATAATAATAATACTTTATTTCTAACCTGCATCCATCTCCCCGGAAGGGACTCGGAGCGGTTTACATGGGGCGGAGCCCGAACAACACATCACAAAATATCAACAACATTGAAAAACAATAAACACAATAAAAGCAATAAACACAATAAAATACATCTGTGAAAACACAACAGCACAGGTCAGTCTAGAACAGAAACGACAGGGCGGGTGATTGTTTCAATTCTTAAATCCCCCCCACGTTTCCTGCATGTTTCTAATACTGATTCATATGCATAAATCTAACAAATTTGATCTGAAAAATGAACATTTGCACACCCCTAGTTTTTATATTTGTATATTTTTAATGGTTATATTTTATATTAAGCTGCTTTGAGTCCCCTTTGGGAAAATAAAGCGGGGTGTAAAATAATAATAATAACAACAATAACAACAACATCAAACAACAACAACCCCAAACCACACATGCTTAGTGCTGAACTTTCGATGGTGCTTTCATATAGGCATTCAACACACTGGCCACAAGATGAACATAGTGTTGCACTGGATAGGTCTTTCCTCTGATTCAATATGGATGTTCTTGTGATCTTACATGAGGGTAGAAATTCATGTGCTACGAGAAGCAAACACTTTTCACCACTTGAGGGGGCACTCCCACAAAAAAGTACTAGATGTTTAATCTAGTTTGACCTGTTGAGGCATAAAAGAGTCAGCTGTGCCCCAGGCTTAAGGGACTAGGCTCTTGTATGATGTTCTTGCCCATTCACTTAGCACCTGAAATAAATACAGATTGAGTGTTTGTTTTTGTTTTTTTAGATTTCAGATTTCAATTGGTTCTGGGATGCCTGTATTTGAATATACATAGTAAATGAGGGTTGGGGTGAAAGGAGATTAGTCACATTCTCCCAGCACCCACCAAGCCTCTCCCATCAAGAGAGGAGACTCTGCCAGAAATTTAGTAGGGGGAAGACAAGCGGGGAAATGATTACATTTACACAAGGCCCCTGCAAAAAGCAGATGACCCAAACACTTGAGACTCAAAAATCCTTTTCCCTCATCACTTTATAAGTCTTTTTCATTCTCTTTCTGACGAATACAAACAGCAACCCATGCGGTCATTTTCCACTCACCTTTAGAGCCTGTTTCCAGCTGTGTACTGTTATTGGTGGGTACTGAATTAGCACCTTTTCCCCAAAGGCAGAATTAGGTAGCTGACAGCAAAATGTTTACATTTTTGTACTATTTTAGAGTTTAGATCTCTGACTAAGGGAGCCTCAACCTGTAATATTAACTCCTCCAATGGCATAAATAAATAAACTAAACTACTAATCTGTTTGCTTAGTTTCCTGGAAACATACCAACAACTAGCAGTCAATGACTTATGGGTCAGCATTGGAAGAAAAATAACCACTTTGAGTAATACGCCTGTAACAACAACAACAACCTTATTTGTATCCAACCCCATCTTCCCAAGAGGACCCGAGGCCGCTTACATGGCACAAACTGCAAAATAAAATACATGAAATAAACACAAAAATTAACAAAATCAATAAAGCACCAAATAACATAAAATTACTGTATGAATATAGCTATTTAGGTGTTCATTAGGGCATAAACTGAACATATAAGTATGGCAGCGTTTATTCAAAGGCAGAGTCTCCGCTGCATTTGGAATTGTATTTATGCATGTATGTATGTATTTACTTACTCTATTTATACCCCTCATTCTTCCCATGGGGACTCAAGGTGGCTAACCAACCATACAATCTGATCACAGTTTAAATCAAAGCAGATGTAAATATCAATTCTCTCCATAGAATTTGGAACTGTTGGAAATTCACTCTTCACAAAGTCACTCTTCTGTACAAAGGAACAATAAAGGGTTTATATTCATTACAACCCCTAATGAACACCTAAATATGAATATTGTGATAGACTATATGGTGTTGGGTGGAAGCATAGAAAATGCAAATTCATGTCATCACCTAGCAAAACAACAACAAAACAAAATGAAATCCGTATGAGAAATGGTTAGCCTTTTGGTCTGGTACTTGAGACATCTTTTGCAAACCATAAAACCTACTGGGTGAACCTGAGCCTTTCTCCTTCCCTTCATCCCATATTCTCTCCAAAAGCAAAAGAAATGAGTTGGAATCTCTTCTAGAGTTTCTAGCATCTTGAAGGTGGGATAAAACGAAGGATGAGTTAGCAATGTCTACTTCCTATTCACCTGAATATCTGCTTGGTACACCAAGAGGCAGGGTTGTGTGTTTGTGGGGTCAGGGTTGTTGACACTAATATTTTTTTAATGTTAAAACGATTTTAAATCAAGATTACATTTTTCAAGACTGACGTCAAGAAAAAAAATCTTTGCAGAAGTTGGAAATTTACCGCCAATCTAGGCACATGTAAAAACAAAACTTACCATAACAAATATCTTCACAGGAATCCACCAGCCTCTTGTTTAAATCAGCATCTTCATCCATTCTTTTATGTTGTTCTGGATATGCCCATAAATTTCATTAAAGAGCTCCTCCCTGGATTTTGTCTCATCCAAATGAACTGCATCAATGTTAAGATCTTTGTGGCACCCCCACGGGGCTGTTTTCACATCTGCATTTTGTATTTGGTTGCCCTTCACCTGTATAGGTCTTTGTTCTGTTGTCCAGCTATGTGGGCACTCAGGGGCAGAGTTGTGTCTTGGCTCCAAACCTGAGGTCACCACCCTTGACTCCTCCTCTTCCAGAGGTCACTTGGGGGCTGGACTTTCTTTCTGCCTCCATTCCAAAGGACACACAGACAAAGCAAAGCTGGAATCTATGCTTGCTGGGACATAGCATTCTTAGTTCATCTACTGAGTCTACCTTTGCTCTCAACCAAGCTGCAGTGCAAAGGAGGACCCGTCCTCAGCATAGACTGCAGAATTTGGGGCTTTTCCAGGACTCAGTGGGCCTACAAAAGCCAGAGAGAAACAGGATACCTGGGATCAAAAGAAAAGTACCTTCATTTTGCATGAGGCAAGTGAACGTCTTCCCTTTGTTTAAAGGACTCTTTTTGCAACCAACTAAGCATTTTGGGCCACCAACATTTTTTACTGGTTGTATTCAATAAATCCCGTTTGAGTTCACCTTCTTCTGAGTCCTGAACTCATTGCTTAAAGTTATTCCAGGTCTCCCTGCTTGTGGGAAGGCTCTTTTCTCTACCTTCAGGGCCAGAGCTTGCATTGTCCATCTCTGTAAAGCCTTTTTAGGGCCTGAAGGCAGAAGAATCTTCCATTACTTTCTTGTGCTTGACATACATGGGCCAGCCTCTCCCGAGTCCTCTATAGTTTTGGTATCAACTTGTTAATTTTGTTAATATATAATGAAGACAGTCCTTCAGTGGACCGGTAGCAAGCCTTCCAAGACAGGGTCCTGAAACCGATGAATTCATTGTACTATCCAGAAGACTAGCTAGCTATGTATAATCCATGTATTAGGTATATCTGCAGTCTGTAGCCATGCACATTTTTTATTAGCAAGTCACACTGAATTCTTGGAGTCCCCGGTGACACAGTGGGTTAAAGCACTGAGCTGCTGAATTAACTGACAGAAAGGTCACAGGTTCGAATCCAGGGAGCAGCATGAGTTCTCATTGTTAGCCACAGCTTCTGCCAACCTAGCAGTTCGAAAACATGCAAATGTAAGCAGATCAATAGGTATCGCTCCGGTGGGAAGGTAACGGCGCTCTATGCAGTCATGCCAGCCCATGACCTTGGAGGTATCTATGGACAACGGCAGCTCTTCGGCTTAGAAATGAAGATGACCACCAACCCCCAGAGTCGGAAGTGACTGGGCTTAATGTCAGGGGAAAACCTTTACCTTTACCTACTTATTTCTATAGGGCTGATTCCCAGAGGTGAGCATGCAAATGACTGTAGCCTCAAGAGGAAACATTACTTTCAAGTGCCTAATAACTAATAGATCTGAAACACCTAAAACCATCTGGTGTAACCTGTGTCCATAAAGGAAGGATTCCACTAATCTAACATAATAGCTCTTATCATATGGTATTGTTATGTAGACCCCGGACTGGTGCCGAGTTGAATAGATCAAAGGAAAGGACTTTGAAACACAGCTTAGTTCTTCCTGCAGATAAGGCAGCATGCACTTAGCTGCAGTGTATTAAATATATGTGCAGGATTCTAGCCACATGGGTCTTCCATGGTTCCTCTTACTTTCAGGCAGATGATAATGGTTGCAAATGAAAGATGTCCAATTTTAGAAATCCAGCTTATTTATTTCATTCGATTTATTATTAGAATTATGCTCAGTCGAACTAAAACCAGAGCATAACAAACTCCCAAGTGGGTTGTGAAATACGGGTCCACCAGCCAATTCTTTTTCAAGCTCTGGGATTTTAATGGAGTCCATAATGATGGGATGAAAACCTAACAAGATAAACATACACGTAAATATTTATCTCTCCAGATAGAAGCATCTTGAATATCTTTCAGCTACCTCGAATTGTGTCCAAATGATTCTTTATTTGTATTCTTTTCTCATAGCAATGGGGGTAGGGTGGAGGGAACGCTCTACTGAGGTCAAAGTGAAGCGGCTGTAAATAAAATACCAATTGCATTTCTGAGGAAACTGACGGGCCTCTGCTGATATAGCGGATGGCTAATGTGAGCTCCATCTGGGATCAGCATGCGTATAGGCTTCTCTTTCTTTTCCCTTCCCAACCCCAAAACACTTGGTGTATTAAATATAACAGGTGCACAGACGGGTTGTTTTTCTTCCTTTATTCTGAAGGAAATCATAAACAAAATATATTGCTAAAGGATGGTTTCTGGGGTGCCCTGTGAGCAAACAGAGAGGAGGAAAAGGATCAATGAGTGATCAACAGGGACAATAAATCAACCTACTAAAAAGAGTGTTCAGTATACTGGCTGGGTCTCGGGAGCTCCGTCCAAGGACAAGGGCTCTGTCAGTCAGAGCCTAGCATTAATGTCAAAGACAGCTGGAGCTAGCAGCTTGCAGCTATAAGGAAATGATTGAGCTGTCTGTCAGTTGCTGGCGGTCCACTAGAGGCCATTGTGGCATAAAGGAAAACTCACTATAGAAGATGAGGAGAGCCTTTTCTCCTACACATCTTCCTAGTTAAAGGCAATGGCAAATTGCTGAGGTTCGTGAGTTAATAAGGAAAAAGAATTTCAGTTCCAGGCACTTTAGTTCTGTTTGCCTTTTCAATAGCAGTTGACTTTGTTTTTCAATGCATGGTGTGACGAACCGACTTTTTTGGGGTCATTTTGTGTTTTGTTTAAAAGAACGGACTTTTTTTAGGTAGGCTATTTTCCAGAGAAAAACTGAGCTTGGAAGCAGCCTGGGGGGAGGGGCAGAGAAGCCTGCTGATTGGCTGGAAGCCAGGGGACGGAATTTTGGCCAGGCACAGAGCAGTGTCCATTGGAAATTCAAAAATGACAGTTGAGAGTGGGACTCTGAGTCAGTTAGTCAGTTGGTGGAACTCTGAGAAGGAGGGAGTTGGTCTCTGGCAGGGAGACGGATAGCAGCTAGGTGCTGGTGTTAGGACTCTGAAAGGGAAGAGAGTCAGTTAGGTTAAGGAGAACAGAAAGGGGGAAGAATAGATAATACCTTAGCAAAGGATTATCTGAAGTACAAGTTGAAAAGTTTGTTTAAGCATTGTACAGTTTAAAGTAACCACACGTTCCAAAGCAATATTGAAACCGTTACGCAGTAGTGCCTGTGACCTCTCACAAGACGTTCAAATAAACATTATTGTTCTTGGTTCAACTCACACTTGCCTCCCCGGTGTCTCTATCCTAAATCAGCAGGGAAATCCCTAGATGGTGGCAGCGGAAAGTATTTATTTATTTATTTACTATTTTTATATGCCACCCTTCTCAACCCCGAAGGGGACTCAGAGTGGCTTACAGAAAACAACAATACTGCCAGAGTGGCTTACAGTGTACATATAACAATATTGCCAGAGCGGCTTACAACAAACTGAAAAAACAACAATTAACATTACAACATATTGCAATATTGTTAGCAATATTGCATGTAAAACAAATATATAAATTATAATATCACGATATAATTATTGCATCACATTATCATTGGCAGTATTATACTGTGTTACAATACAACACCACCAATACCAAATGCATATACCACATACCATACCGTAATCATATTATTATTATTATTACATTACAATTACTATATTATAACATAATACAATATATTGACATTATATTATATTATATCAAATTGCAATGCAATGTAACACTAGATACTTAGCCCATCCGTCGGATGAAGAGGGGCATGGGCGGGCAATACACGTGATCTCGGGGAGGGGTAATAGGGACGGTAGCCGTGGGCCTTATGAGAGAGGGCGGAGGAGCCGAAGAGAGGCTCATCCTCCCTCTGACCTACGAGCTATCCCTAGGCACGCAGTTGGGGAGCCCCTATCCACCTCTCCTCCAACTCTGATACTGGCCAACACCAGATCCGTGCGCAACAAGTCCGGGACCATCAGGGACCTCCTTTTGAAGAGGGAGGCCGATTTAGCCTGTCTCACGGAGACGTGGCTACAAGAGGGTGACGATGTCATCTTGCACGAACTAACATCACCTGGGTTTGTGGCCAGTTATCAGACGAGGACAGAGGGGCGGGGGGAGGGGTAGCCATCCTCAGTCGAGACAAATTCAATTCCAGGACGATCCCAACAGCGAACATTCCCGGGATGGAGTGTGCGGGCCTGGTATGGGGCCTCGGTGAGAGTGTAGCCTTCATGCTGGTGTTCCGTGCACCCAACGCACCAGCAGGAAGTCTACCTAAGCTGCTGGAGGTGGTTGCGGAGTGGGCATTGAGGTTTCCTAAGCTTATTGTCTTGGGGGACTTCAATGTCCACGCCGACACCACCTCCCCATCGACAGCAGCCATGGACCTGGTGTCTACCATGGAGGCACTAGGACTCTCACTTTGCAAGACCGGCCCCACGCACCAAGCCGGACATACTTTAGATCTGATCTTCGCTGCCGGAATTCAGGTGATCCTAACCTCCGTTATGGAGGTTCCATGGTCGGATCACAGTGTCCTGGAAGTCCGACTGGACTTGATTCCCCCTCCCGGTAAGGGTGCCGAACCCATTCTGGTTCGCCCGAAGAGACTTATGGAACCTACTAGGTTCCTGAATGCTCTAAGGGATTGGGAACTCCCCAGCGACTCGGTCGACGGGCTTGTGGAATCCTGGAACACCAACCTCTCCACTGCCTTAGACGAGATCGCCCCCCAGGCGCTCTCTCATTCCCCGTAGAAATCGCTCGCCATGGTATACCGAGGAGCTGCGAGCGATGAAGCGGAGGAAGAGACAGCTAGAGCAGTGTTTCCCAACCTTCTTTGAGCCGCGGCACACTTTTAACATTAAAAAAAATCCGGGGCACACCACCAACCAAAATGACACAAAATGACACTCTAACACAGTAAGGAATGGCTGGGGTTGGTGGCCTGCTGGGAGCAGCTGCTGGGAGTGCCGAAGCTGGGAAGGGGGCGGAGCCAGGCTACCCCCGGCTTCAACTCTCCCAGCAGCTGCTACCCTCGGCTTCACCTCTCCCAGCAGCTGCTCCAGCCTTGAGGGGGCAGTGCCAAGCCAGCGGTGCCAGAGCCAGCACAATGCTGGCTTGGCACTGTCCCCTCAAGGCTGGAGCAGCTGTTGGGAGTGCTGAGGCCAGGGAGGGCAGAGCCAGTCCGCGCCATGCCCCGCCCCTTCCCCCAGCTTCAGCTCTCCTACAGGCCGCGCCATGCCCCGCCCCCTCCCCCAGCTTCAGCTCTCCTACAGGCCGCACCATGCCCCGCCCCTCCCCCCAGCTTCAGCTCTCCTACAGAGGAGGAGCATGAGCGGTGGACGGGCTTCAGTGGCGGGGCTCCTCCTCCACACGGCTTCAGCGAGTGAGGGGCGAGAGTCATGGTGGGAGTCATGGCGGATTGGAGGCTGGCTGGGGAAACGGCCGAAGGAGGCGGCGCCCCGGTCCCTTCTTCTTTTTCTTTGCCACTGCCCGGCCCTTTCTCCTCCCCCAAGAAGCAGGAGTTCGGCAGGAGGGGGGGAGGAAGGGGGGCAGAGAGCTTTTCTCGCGGCACAGCAGGAGGTCTGTCACGGCACACTAGTGTGCCACGGCACACTGGTTGAGAAAGACTGAGCTAGAGGACGTGTGGCAGAGCCTCCGTGACGAAGCATCGAAATCGGCTTATAAACAGTTTAAGGAGGTTTATGAGCAAGCTATCAAGGAAGCTTAAAAAGTTCACTATTCTTCCCTGATAGAGTCAGCCAGCTCACGCCCAGCTCAATTGTTTAAGATAATTCGGTCTCTGACAGAAATCCCAACTGTCCCAAACGATAGGGGTTTGGCTCCAACTGCTGAGGCTTTCCAGAGCTATTTCGACTCTCCGCCGGGATATCCCTGCCACTCTTGATACAGTTAGTGAACTCGAGACTCCGCCGCCACTCGGCGGGCCCACCTTCACCCGTTTCCAATTGCTGGACGCAGCAGCTGTCGACAAGTTACTTGCTGCAGCTGGACCAACTACATGCTCCCTCGACCCGTGCCCCTCCTGGCTTGTTAGAGCATGCTGGGAGGGGCTCTGAAGGCCCCTGGGCACGATCTTAAATAGCTCCCTTGAGCAAGGAGTCTTCCCAGGGGACTGAAAGAGGCTATGGTGAGACCGCTGCTGAAGAAGCCGAACTTAGATCCTTCGGCTCCTCCAATTACACGGCCAGTTTCCAACTTGCCTTTCTTAGGCAAGGTGATTGAGAGGGCAGCAGCGGATCAGCTGCAGCGGTTCTTGGAAGACACAGCTGGATTTGATCCCTTCCAGTCCGGCTTCCGTATTGGGCACGGGACGGAGACCGTGCTTGTCGCCATTACAGACCAACTTCGCAGCCAGCTGGACCAGGGCGGGTCAGCCCTGCTTGTCTTGTTAGACCTGACAGCAGCATTCGACACGGTAGATCACGCATTGTTGACCCACCGTTTAGCCGGCTCCGGGGTTGGGGGACCGCCCTTAAATGGGTGGCCTCCTTCCTCCGGGACCGGGGACAATGAGTGGAGGGGGGTGGGGAGGCCTCCGGGAGACTCCCACTTGATTGTGGAGTCCCCCAGGGGGCCATCCTCTCCCCCTTATTATTCAACGTATATATGCGCCCCCTGGCCCAGCTGGCCTGCGACTTTGGTCTGGAGTGTTATCAGTACGCTGATGACACCCAGCTTCTGCTGAGAATGGACGGCAGGCCGGACACCGTACCCGATTGTTTCCATCAGTGCCTGGAGGCCGTGACTGGTTGGCTGCGGGCCAGCCGGCTGAAGGTGAATCCGTCGAAGACAGAGATCCTGTGGCCTGGTCGCCCTCGGCTGGGTGGGTGTCGGTTGCCTGCCCTGGATGGCGAGCAGCTTAGCCCGTCATCTTCGGTTAAGAGCTTAGGTGTTCAGTTGGAGTCCCTGCTGACCATGGAGTCCCAGGTCTCTGCGGTCAGCAGGGTGTCCTTCTTTCACCTACGACGGGCTAGGCGACTGGCACCCTACCTGTCCAGGACCGACCTGGCGACGGTAATCCAAGCGACGGTCATCTCGAGACTGGACTACTGTAACGCTTTCTACGTTGGCCTTCCCTTGTCGACAATTCGAAACTCAAGCTAGTGCAGAACGCCGCTGCTCGCTGCTGACGGGTTCGCCGGTGAGGGAGCACATCACGCCCATTCTTCGGCAGCTGCACTGGCTTCCCATCGAGTACCGAATCACCTTCAAGGTGTTGGTATTGACCTTTAAGGCCTTACACGGCCTAGGGCCTGCGTACCTGAGGGACCGCCTTACCCCGTACTTACCCCCAAGATCACTGCGGTCAGACGAACAGAATCTGCTGACGGTACCACCAGTCCGCTCATGCCACCTATCTGTAACTAGACAGATAGCCTTCTCTGCAGTGGCCCCAGTATTGTGGAACTCTTTGCCGTACAGTGCCCGAGCCATCTCAGAGCTGGCTCCATTCAGAAGGGCTTGTAAGACCGCTCTCTTTGGACTAGCCTTTAATTAGGCATAGAAGGACTGTGTCTCTAGAACTATGTATGTCACCCTGCACCTCGAAATGTGTCAATTTGTGTTTTTAATGTGTTTTATGCTTTTATTGTAGGGCCCCATGTCTGTGACATGATGCCCACTTACATTGTTGTTATCCGCCCCGAGCCTGCGGGGAGGAGCGGAATGCAAGATTGAAGAAATAAATAAATAAATAAATAAATATTATATATTATTATATTATATTATCTTTAAAATAATAAATAACATTATTTATTTAAACAAAATAAAATTACTTATTTAAATAAATAATTTTATAGAATCATTTTAAACAATTATTTTAAATTATAATGCAATGCAACACTACATTATATCATATATTATTACATTACACCATACTTTCTATAAAATAATACATAACATTATTTATTTAAACAAATAAAATTACTTATCTAAATAAATAATTTTATAGAATTATTTTAAACACAGCAAGAGGGGCCCTGAGCTGATGGAATGTCAGGAGGCAAGATGGAGCTGCCTTTCTTCCCCTTCTGCCTTGACTCTGTCCCAGAGCAGCAGTTGGTGCCGGGGAAGGGGCTCTGAGCTGATGGAAAGTCAAGGCAGACAGAGTCAAGGCAGAAGGGGAAGAAAGGCAGCTCCATCTTGCCTCCTTGACTTTAGAGAAGCCTCTTCAGTTTTAAAATAAAAGTTTCCTCACAACATTAAATTGGTGGCAGCATGATTCCCAGTTAGAAAAAACCACAAGCTCTCCACATATTTTGGTGGCAGGGGTGGGATAGCCGGCCCTGCCATGATTTTAAAACAGCCCTCCACCATACATGGCATAGATATATTAAGAGAAATAAGGATCATTTACTCTACACACTCATAGAACAATGGGCAGGCACATATACATAAACCACTTGATGCAAAGGGATGGCAAATCAGCTCCATAGTGGCTAAACGATGTATCGAACTGATCCAAGTTAATATGGACCAAAGCTGCTTAAATTACATTAATCAAAGTTGCAAGTTGCTCTGAATTCTCCCCCAGAATCTGAAGCAAACCAAAACTTTGGGTCCATATATACCAGTGGTTCTCAACCTGTGGTTCTCCAGGTGTTTTGCCCTACAACTCTCAGAAATCTCAGCCAATTTACCAGCTGTTAGGATTTCTGGAAGTTGAAGGCCAAAACATCTGGGGACCCGCTGATGTAAATATTTGGACCAATTGTAAGACAGAAATGGATGCTACTGTTTACATTACCATCCTATGTTCCCCTGGGTGGCCTAGGTCAATCCAGTGTTTCATCATCTGGATCAGCTTCTGGTATCTTCTGATCAGCTTGATAACTCTAGTGTCTCATCAAAATACATACCACAGCACTTCAAAGGACAGTTAAAATGCAATCATAGTGCTATCATTGTACTATATAATGGGAATGACCCCCTGGGTCAGGACATTCCTCAACACAATAGGACCAGAGGACAGGTTTCAGAAGTGTTGTGAATGTGAAGTGTTGTTCCAGTACAAGGTGTTTCCAAGAGCACCTTGCTTCCATAGTATAAAAAGGAATGCTCCACAAGAATACACCACATGCCAGCTTTAATGCTCACGAAGCTATAAGACAAGTGAACTTGAAAGAGACTTTCGCCTACTTTAAATATGATGAGGGAAGTTCATTTCTTTGTAAGTTATGACATTTCTTCAGAAACCCACTGAAATTCTGTTAGGCAATATCATTGCTGCTGATGCCATTTCTGCAGGATATAAAGTAATATGCTAAAGGTTAGCAGCTTTTGAGCAAGGTCCTGTAATTGTGTCTTGTGCAGCAGTTTACATAAAGCAATGGAACATGTTGCCATTAATAGCTTCAGCTGCTGAGTTAAAATGTCCCTACATTGGGAAGACCAAGGCAGCATTTTTTGGACAGCTGGTGATCTTTTAAAATGCAAATTATACTATTTCTCTCACTCATGATTACATTTCAGAAATTCACATAGTTATTTCACAAAATCTGTGGTTTAAATACACTCACTAAAAAGGAAGTCCCATCATATACAATGGAACTTATTTCAAAGTAAATAAATTTCTTAGAGGAAATTCATGTGCTATGACAAACAGGGTCAATCCGGACTATGTGTTTGATGACTTTTTGTGGCAGAGGTGTCCTCTAAAATGCTGAAACCCATTAGTTAGAAATAGAATGTAGATCTCCCCACTTCTGTATTTCACATTTACCATGCCTTGTTTGCAATTGGTAATTATAAGAAAAATAAGAGGTTAATTTGAAGGCAGATTATTGAGGCACATATATCTAAGGAAATACCACTGTGGTTATTAATTGTAGAGAACATGCATTCCTCTTATTTATTTATTTATTATTTATTTATTTATTTACTACATTTATATCCCGCTTTTCTCCTTATCTTCTGATTTGACCCACAAACATCATTTATCATGTGTTATATGCCAAAAGCATGGTAAACATATTGCTTGGTTTGACCAAGGACTTCATCCATCAGGATAACGAAAACATTTGGGATTGTTGATTTTCCCTTAAGCTTTGCAACACCACGTTTTGAAATTAAACAGATGATTTGCCTACCCCAATCACATGGTTTCCCTCTTTCCGCTTTCTTTTCTAATTATCTGTTTGCCTTCTCATCACATGGGAGACATATTTCTTCTCCCTCTGTCTCCTTCCCCGTTTTCTTTCAATATTACAAGTTTTCTTTATAAGTGCAGATAGATCTCAATTCAAAAGGTAAGTCTATTTATTTTACATTTAAAAAGAGATATATATTACCTTTATTTCCCCCCTCGGTCCCAAAACAGTAATGATAGAAGAAAGGAATCAATGTAATACGTGTATTTATTTTTTTAAACTACAATATTTATGTGTTTTAATTATGCTGTAACCTGTCTCGAGCCACAAGGAGAGGCAGGTAAACAATAATTGTTGTTGTTGTTGTTGTTCTGCCCATCTCAGCTTCTCCCTCCATGATGACATCATTGTTATGTTTACAAGCAGACAAGGGGGAATTCCATCACACATTAAATTGTGCATTTTTGCATGTCTCTGTGTGGGAATTGAAAAAGAAGTCAACAACTTGTTTGTTTGTTTGTTTATTTACTCTGTTTGTATCCCACTTTTCTTTATCTTGAAGGGGGCTCAAGACAGATTTACATATGGCAACTATTCAATGCCTTTGGACAACAAACAGTTAAAATACACTTAAGTTGAAAAATTTAAATTAAATGCACATTAAAACATATAAAACATTGCATTCACTATTAAAATCACCCCATCCTATTAAAATTACAATTGCCAATCAACTTAGAAACCACACTTTAGAAATGGTGAAATATCTGGAACCCACAGTACTACTTTGCATCATGTGATGGGTTCAGTTGGTAAACAGTTCTTAAATGTGTAGAAACACTGATTTTATTATGTGTGATGAAGTCCCAAGACTATTCTTTAACATGGTAACAATAGTGTTTGTTTTTGTTCTCTTTCTCACTCTCATTATCTCGCTCTCTCAATCTCTGTGTGCAATAGGCTGAGAAATTGCCTTTTTATAACTGAGTGTTATTCTTTTTCTATTTTTGAATTTCCAAAGTGGTTTTTATCTTTGAACCATCATTTCAAGAGAGAATTTCCTTCCTATTGACCTGTCTGCAAGCTTTCAGGAAATGTTTTGTACGTGCTTCTCAACTTGTAAAACCCTTTAAATCTCTGGACAGGTATTGAGGGATAGTCACTTGTGCATTTTCTTTACATATTTTTCTTAAAAATATAACAATACAACTCAGCAAAGGACGAATACACTAGACATGTATTGATTGCAACAGAAAAGAAAGACATGTAAATGTGAATCCTGAGTCAAAACATGCTCAGGGAGTATTTATTTATTTACTTACTTACTTCATTTATATCCCGTCCTTCTCAACCCTGCAGGGATTCAGGGAAGCTTACAGAAAAGGCACAATTCGAGGCCACTTATACATAAGATAAAGTAAAACATAAACATAAAAATCAATAAACACATAATCTTAAAAGCAGTTATATTATCACTCTCATATCGCTTTCTTGGTGATATGAGAAAAAAGGAAGAGGCTTTCTAAATAATTTTTTTAATGTTCCATGTTGTTAAAAACAGTTTTGAAAAAGTGAAAATAGCAATCAGATTGTTCAGTCATGGAATGGACTATTCCAAAGAGAAATGGATTCTCCTTTTTTGAAGGTCATTAGTGGTTGGTGACCATCTTCCTGTAATACATACTATAGTTGTACATTGAATAGGTGTCCCCGGTGGCTCAATGAGATAAACCTTGTGCTGGCAGGACTGCCGACCAGCAAGTCAGCGGTTCAAATCGGGAACAGTGGGTTGAGCTCCCTCTGTCAGCTCCAGCCTCCCACAAGGATGGTAAAACATCAAACATCTGGGTGTCCCCTGGGTAACCTCCTTGCAGACTGCCAATTCTTTCACACCAGAAGCAACTTGCAGTTTTTCAAGTCTGTGGCGCCCCCATGGGGCTGGTTTTATATCTGTATTTTGTATTTGGTTGCCCTTTACCTGCAAGGCCTTTGTTCCATTGTTCTGCCATGTGGGCACTTAGGGGTGGAGCTGTGTCTTGGCTCCAAACCTGGCATCACCGCCCTTAACTCCGCCTTTTTCCGGAGTTTACCTGAGAGGCAGGACTTCCTTTGTGGTTCATCCCAGAAGAGCACACGGATATAGCAAGGTGGAATCTAAGCCATTGCTGCGACAAAGCATCTTAGTTCACCTACTAAGCCTAACCTTTGCTCTCAACCGAAGCCTGCAGTACAAAAGAGGATCTGTCCTCAACAAAGACTGTGGATTTTGGGGCTTTTAAAGGACTTCGTGGGCCTACAAGCCAGAGGGCAACAGGAACCTGCGATCCAAGAAAGGCACCATCACTCTGCAAACAAAGAGGCAAGTGGTTGCTTCTTTTTTTAAGGACTTCCTTTTGCAATCAACTAAGCATTTTGGGCCACCAGCATTTTTACTTGTTGTTATTCAATAAATCTTGGTTTTGGTTAACTATTTTGAGTCTAGCACTCATTATTAAAAATATTCCAGGTCTCCCTGTATGTGGGATGGCTTTTCTCTACCTTCAGGGCCCATAGTTTGCATGTCCATCCTTTTAAAGCCCATTTTTAGGCCCTGAAGGCAGAAGAAAGTTGCTCCTGACACAAAAAAGTGGCTTGAATTGTGTGGTTCTTGAAGTCCCCTCCAGTTCTGTGCTTATATTGATTCTGAAGATAGAAACGACACATGCATACCAATACTGAAATGGATAATAATTTTTTTCTGTATTGAAAAGGGATGTATTTATTATGAAACCAAAATACAAAGTTTTTTTTCCCTAATACGTCTTTCCTAAGAAGATCAATAAGATCCCAAAAGGCCTAAATTGTTCTACTGAATCCTTCGTGTCCATCTGGTTTTTGTACTTTTTCAAATTCTGGTTTTGTTTGCTTTAATTGTTATTTGATATAAGCAGCTTTGAGAACCCAGCTGGGATACTTAAGTGGCATATACATTTTAAACTAAGAAAATATTATTGTAAGGAAATAAAAAATCTTGTAAGGGGGAAAAAAACTTGTTGATACCTTGAAGGAAAGCACTAATTGGTCTGACCTTCGGAAGATAGATTTTTGGCTTTTTACTACTGACCTCAGAATAACAAGTAAAGCTGCTACTTAACGGCATTAACCAAGTCAGAAGTGGGTTTTATTAAGCAGAGTGTAATTGATTGTGTTACACATGCTGAATGAAGTCTTATTTTACTGTTGATTTTAGACTTTAAGGACTTATTTAAATGTTGATTTTAGATCTCTGGATTGTAATCCCTCCTCCACCAAGTCTTTCCAATAGCGAAGGGGGAAATAAAAACTTACCAAACTAAAACTAGCAGAACCAAGAAAATAAAAACTAATGGAATCAATAAAATAAATGAAATTAGCCCAACAGACACCCCTAAATATCCTGGTCTCTCTCTGATAGCCCACCCACCTTTAATCATTTGCAGAACCTTGGACATTTATTTTTAGATGGTAGGTCCCAGGCACCTCAATCAGCACTACTTACTAGCCATACTGGCCAGGGGCATTCTGGGAGTTGTAGTCCAAAAAACAACGTTCCCAAACTTTGGTGTTTCTTGAACTGCTTCTCTACACCAGTGTTTTTCAACCTTTTTTGAGCCGCGCCACACTTTTTACATTTACAAAATCCTGAGGCACACCACCAACCAAAATGACACAAAATGACACTCTAACACAGTAATACATATAGCTAATATGTTTTTAAATGTATTTATACACTCAGTGTGAAACCTGGGCCTGTTTCGATGAACACAACATAGATATCCTGGCAGGAATAGCAGAAAGACACACACTTCCCACACTGAACTCCCATAACCAAGAGAAAATACTATAAGAGTTTGGTGGGCATTGACCTTGAATTTTGGAGTTGTAGTTCACCTATATCCGAAGAGCACTGTGGACTGAAACAATGTTGGATCAGGACCAAACTTAGCATGAATACTCAATATGCCCAAATGTGAACACAGATGGAGTTTGGGGAAAATAGACCTTGACATTTGGGAGTTACAGTTTCTGGGATTTATAGTTAACACACAATCAAAGAGCATCCTGAACTCTTGCAACAATTGAATTGAACCAAACTTGGCATCTCATTACCAACAGAAAGTACTGAACGGGTTTGCTTGGGAATTGACCTTGAGTTTGGAAGTTGTAGATCACCTACACCCAGAGAACACTGTGGACTCAAACAATGTTATGTTATGTTATGTTGTTGTTTGTTTTCTATCCAGAATCACAATGTTGGAAGAAGGCTCACCACTTTAAAGTCCCTAAAACAGGCATGGGAAAACTTTGGCCCTCTGGGTGCTTTGGACTTCAACTCCCACCATTCCTAACAGCCTGAGGCCCTTTCCTGCTTAAATGTCTGAGGGGGGGAGGAGGAAAAGAGCTTGAGGCTTCTAGGAATGGTGGGAGTTGGAGTCCAAAACACCTGGAAGGTCCAAGTTTGCCCATGCCAGCTTTCGACAGAGACCTCTTCCTGCCCCTTCGTGCCCTTTCTTCCCCCTCCTGCCAAACACTTACTTTTTCTTCTACATTGCCACTTTTGCCGCCATTTTGATCCGAGGGGGCACCGTGCGAGCGCTACTGCGCAGACTCGCCCCAGAGCAAAGTGAGGCAAAGCGAGCAGAGCAAGGCTGGGAAGAAGGGAGCCCGAGTGGAGAAGAAAAAGTGTTTTCTGCAGGAGGGGGAAGAAAGGGTACTGGAGGTTCTAATTGCCCACGGCACACCTGATAATTGCTCATGGCACACTAGTGTGCCACAGCACACACGTTGGGAAACACTGCACTACACAACATTTCAGTCCAGTTAGCTCTATGTGGGGGTTTGTAAAGAGACACCATGATTGGTGGGTTAACTAGAAAGACATGTATCGGTAGCTGATTGGCTGAGCTTGCCAGGACCTGGAGTTCTGATTGGCTGCTGACTCTGGCTTGTTGCTGAGACAAACGGTTTTAAATGCTACTTTCACCCCAGAGAGTGAAACAGCCAACTCTCTGAAGCCTGATCATTTCTAAGACATGAAGCAGATATTTAAAGACTATTTATTCCCTCTGTTGTCTGTGTGAATTCAGAGAGACTGCTGTATATGTTGTTGCCTTGTTTGATGTTTTGAACAGAAGTAAAGATACTTCTGTTACAAAACCCGAGTGACACTTTATAATACTGCAAGGGATATCTTGGTTTAGAAACTGTGGCAAAGCTTCTGTTTATTTACATTTAAATTCCCCAACGCTCTACACCTAGATGTTGAGGTTGTTCCTACAAGTGTATGAACCTATTTAATGGTTCCTGTATTGCACACAAATGACTGCTTAGTTGTTTGCTTTAAAGTGATTTAGCTAACTTTCCGGCTGCAAGAAAAAACCCAGAAGGATATAATTTTGCAATAAATATTCAAACGGTTCTTGTCAAATGAATTCTTGTTTGACTAACGAGGCAAAAACCACATTGCCACATTTTTGTTCCAGTTCAGCAGCTTATATTCAGGGCAAACAACATCTTGCTTTTTAAAAAGTGCTTACTTCCCTTTTTTCCCTCTGTTCTTGAAGGATACTTTCTTTGTTGTGAGATGGATTACTGTCTTTCTGTGGCATCGGATGTAACTGATTTTATGCATTCTGGGCTGAAGACCTGCCTTTAAGAGCAGTAGCCTTTTGCAGTTTGCCTCCTTGAATCAGAGTCCTTAACTATTGACATGAAAGAAGCTGAGTGTCTGTACTTGGCTTTGGGAAGTACACAAGTTGCTGGGATTTTTCAAAATGACTCAACAAGTGGAAACAAATAAAAAACCACAATGATATTTGTGTCTTCAATGCACTTGAAGTAACTGCGTTATGACCACAACTTCTCCTTAGTTTCCCGTTATTGTGATTGCACATTGCCCTTACTTCCTAAATAAATATTGTTTATTTAAATTCTTGGCTAAACAGCTTTTCTTGAAAGTTTTATAGACTTGGCTTTTGGTGTGGGGAGAGATTCTCAGAAAAACAGGCTAGGGTCTTGTTATCTGAGTGATGAAATATGGGTTTCCTCTCCATTATTCCTTTATTACAGTTATGAATCTTCTTTTGAAGGAGTTATTAAAGATCAGATTATGGCAAACCCAAACTAAACTATTCAAAACAACTTACCATAAAAATATCTCCATGATGCAATAACAATACAGTAAAAATTAAGAGAGTGCCATTTTAGCCAGAAAGAAAGAATCTAAATTAAACAGATATCGCGTACAAATATTGTGAACAAGATTCATTTCACAGAATCATAGAGTTGGAAGGAGCCCCCAGTGACGCAATGGGTTAGACCCTTGTGCCAGCAGGACTGCTGACTAAAAGGTCGGCAGTTCGAATCCGGGGAGCAGGGTGAGCTCCCGCCTATCAGCTCCAGCTTTTCATGTGAGGATATGAGAGAAGCCTCCCACGGGATGGTAAAAAAATCCGGATTTCCCCTGGGCAATGTCCTTGCAGACAGCCAATTCTCTCAAACCAGGCACGTAGCCAGGATTTCGATTCGGGGGGGGGGGGGCTGAGTCAGAGTGAGAGAAGATCTACCCTAGCAAACCTTTTGTATCGTTATCCCAATACCCCATGCATATGGGATATATTGAGCATGGTGAACAGATCATGATATGAATAAACATAAGTTTAAATAATAAATGTTATTTATTTACTTTCATTAACAAAAGGTTTAAAATACTTTTTGCCTTTTTTTTTTTACTTTACAGCAACAGTCTTTTTCTCCCCGGCCATTTTGTCAATTACTTTTTCTGGTTTGATAGTGATGTCCCAATGGATGGAAATCATTGCTAGTCCACGAAGTCTCTGATCTGTCATTAAACTTCTAGATACACTTTTCACTCTCTTCTTTCCACACTGCATGTTGTTACTGGTAGAGTAGCTAACACAGTCAAAAGGGAATTTATTGACAGACATTAGGTTTTGTCACACAGTTCCAACACTTTAAGTACCTCAGTATCTTTCTTAATTGATGGTGTAATATTACACCACATTATGTACTCAACCTTTATGGAAGCAAGTGTTGCGTCATTTTCAAAGTATTCTGACAGTTGTTCCATATATTGAACTTTATCTAGACCTAAAAACCCAGGGAGGAGAACCTGGAAACTGGTTAAAATGTCTTCATTTGACATGAACCTTTCAGTAAAGTTCTGTATGAGTGAATTGACACATAATAATAATAATAATAATAATAATAATCAACTTTATTAGCACCCCGCCCCCATCTCCCCAAAGGGGACTTGGGGCAGCTCACATGAGGCCAAGCCCAAACAACAAAATACAACAAAATAAAATCAAAACATCAGCAATAAACACAATAAAGATACATACATATAAATAAAAAACAATATACAACTAGATATCTAAAATCACAGAGACAGGGTGGGCCGCAGGCACACATATAAAGTGTTAAAAACTCAGGGTGAGATAAGCAGAATAGCATCCTTTACAGGGAAAGACATCCTTTATGGGGGAGGGGGGATGGACTCCAAGAACCGGGGCGTTGAGGAGAGCAATGGTAGAAATTAAATAACTACTCTCCAAAGGCACAGCAGAAAAGCCAGGTTTTCAGGTGTTTTTTGAAGGTCTCCAGTGGGGGCTTTCCTAATCTCTCCGGGCAAGGAATTCCAGAGTTGGGGGACCACTGAGGAGATGGTATGAACACCGCAACTCTGAAATAATCTTCTACATAATTACTCCAAGGATTTGCCCGATCCACCTGTCTTGAAATTTGCCTTGAAATAGTCCAGTTGTTTTGAAATATTTTTTCAGATGTTGTTCTTCAGATGTTGTCCACCATGCCATGTACCAGTAAGGCCTTCCTGCAGACCACCCTGAAAATTTAGAGGGTGGTCTGCAGGAAACCCCTCAAGCCCCCCCCCCCCCTTCCCAGCTATGGGCCTGTCTCAAACCAGAAGTAATTTGCAGTTTCTCAAGTCACTCCCGGCACAGAATAAAAATAGAATTGAAGACACCTCATGGAGTATTCAGTCCAACCCCCTGCCAAGAAGCAGGAAAATTCCATTCAAAGCACACCCGACAGATGGCCATCCAGCCTCTGTTTAAAAGCCTCCAAAGACAGAGCCTATACCACACTCCGTAGCAGAAAGTTCTACTGCTGAACATCTCTCACAGTCAGGAAGTTCTCAAGACCCTTGATCATTTTAGTTGCCCTTCTCTGGACACATTCCAGGTCGTTAACATCTCCCTTAGAAATTAGGTGCTCAGAATTGGACACAGTATTCCAGATGTGGTCTAACCAAGGCAGAATAGATGGGTAGCATGACTTCCTTGGATCTAGACACTATACTCCTATTGATACAGGCCAAAATTCCATTGGCTTTTTTAGCTGCCACATGACATTGTTGGCTCATGTTTAACTTGTTGTCCATGAGGACTCCAAGATCTTTTCCACATATACTGTTATTGAGCCAGACATCCCCCATTCTGTATCTTTATATATCCTCTTTTCTCTGTGATAAGGTATAAATAAAATAGTTCGTAATGAGCTGACTCCAAAGACAAATACTGAAAACAAATTTAAAACACAGGTCGAATGGGAATAGATGTATTAGCTGCTGAAGTAACAATAAATGGAGAGCCATGGCTCTGTATGTACAGTTATGAGTTGTAACAATGAACAATGGGGCACTCCACAAAAATGCCCAGTTGTGCATTGGGACACATTTCGTATCAGTCACATTGCTAACTATGCTTCCACAATGGTCCCAATGTTGTAGTTACGTCTGCTGCCCTCCTGAGAATATGAATATTGTTGCAAAGGTGTAATTCAACTTTATGCTATTGTAAGTCAGAGTGCAACTACACTATAGAACTAATGCAGTTTGACACTACTTTAACAGTCATGGCCCAATGCAACTTGTTATTCAAACATGTGAAAAAATGTGTATTGTGTTCACGGCTTGGAAATTCATTAGCAGCTGAAACAATCATTAATTACCATTTGTAATATAGCTTTCAAAAAAAGTTTGGCATTTTCATATTTCTCTGAAAGAGTTATAAGAGACTTTTTAAAAAAATCTGAATGCTAACAGCTGTTTGTGTCATACAAAATGCGCTCGCCTCCTGCTGCTTTGTTGTTGCCTCAGCAACTACAACAGAATATGAGCCACAATCACAAGGCATTATGAGCCAGATCTATGTGATACTCCACTTCTGCCTTTCAGTGGGACCACACCCCTGTAACACAAAAAAGGAAGAAAGTCATTATTTTTAAAGTTCTAATTTAAGTAAATTAGTTCCTAGGTCTGAGAGAGAATTACTAATTATATATAACTACAGGTAACTCATTACAGTGTTCCCTCACTTATTGCTGGGGTTAGGTTCCAGGACCTCCTGCAATAAGTGAAAAATTGCGATGCAGAGATGCTCTATTTATTTTAATATTTTTACACTATTTTTGTAGTTATACACTATTTTAAGTCTTTATAAATTTAAAATAAAGTATAGAAAAGGCCCTTCAAGGCTAGGGGGAGGGAGGACTGAGGAAGGACTGAGGAGGGAAAGTGCCTTGGAGAGTGGCGAAGGCAAAACCCCACAAATCAGTGAAAATACCATGATATATATTTTAATTTTTTTTAAAAAAAAATCCGTGATACAGTGAGTCCGCAATGAGCGAACAGCGAAGTAGCAAGGGAACACTGTACATTGAAGTTCTGGGTGACATTCAGCCAGAAGGATCATATATAAAACACAGGAATTATTAGATCAGCCCCCTCCCCCCTGACCTTCTGCAAGAAAGTAAAAATGAGGCTTTTTCATCAAGCATTTGGAAATCTTGAGAAATAGATAAATATGGAATTATGTGCAATGACTATTGGAACGGCCCAGACTATGTCTTTGGATAACGAGGTTAACAGTGAAGGCAGTGTTTTATATGTTTTAAATGTTTTAATGTATTTTATAATTTTATTTAAATGTTTTTTAGTTGTACATTGTTTTTGAAGGCATTGAATAGTTGCCTAAGTGTAAGCTGCCTTGAGTCCCAGCCCAGCCCCTGGCCCCCGGCCCCGGGGGGTGAAGAAAGATGAGGTAGAAATGTCGTAAATAAATAAATTACTTTGCTATATCATGCTTTGCTAAATCAATCAACTTCACCATCTCCAGTGGTAGCCAGCCACTAGGATGCCAACAGGTTGCTATTTCTGGAATGCCTTCCTGATCATTTGCTTTTCTAATATATGCTCATCTTTGAACACATCAATTTCATTTTTGGACTCTCATTTCTAATAGTCTTCATTGTTTGTGTGACTTCAAATAACTTCCTACTTATGGTGACCCTAAGGAGCTTTCTGAGGCTATCAGTGTGGGTTTCCATGGGTTTCCATGGGTTTCCATGATGAAATGGGGATTTGGATTCTGGTCTCCAGAGTCATAGTCCAATCACTGCACCATGCTGGCTCTTGCTTTATGAAATCCCTATTTAAATGCCATTATCTATCTAAAACGGTGGAGAAAACAAAGGTCTTCTCAGCACCGTTATTACAGTCCCCATGAGGCCTCAGCCTTCATTTTTAAAAGTCTCAAAATATATATTTTGTAGTTGAGAGATACGTATTTACAACTCCATTGCCCCCCCCCCCCCTGTTTTGTTTTTTTTTTGTTTTTCCCTGGTTTATTTTAAGGGGAGGGAGGATTTCAAAACTAGAAGTGATTCTTGGTCATTGGCAGTTGGCACCGCCAAGCTCCACTCTGTTCTACTACCCCACTTATATTTAAACTTTGTTCCAAACTTTAAAAGAGCTGCCCAAAGTACCTTAATTTGTATTCCCTGTCAGAGAGTTCTAGTGCCTTGTCAACCTACAATCAAAGAGTCTTTAGGATGCAACAAGGTCCCAATTAAGGTGGGATCAAACTCCTATAACTGTGTGGAGGAGACCCACGTTTGGATCTTGGAAATATTGAATTCTTTGGACTACAGTTTCCGGAATCTCCCAGGCAGCTTAATTATGCCTAGTCCTACTTGCAGGTACATAGGTACATCTTTAGAGAAGAGCTTGGAGAAGTTGTTTTTTTTTTGGGGGGGGGGGACTACAATTTTCACAATACTAATAGAGAGAGACTACATTCTGGGATTTGTCAACCACCATTCTTTTCTTACTTCTGACATATATCAGCAGCAGTGGAACCAATTACCAAGTACTTTCTTTAATACATGGATTGCTTTACTGTTATTTGTCTCACATAGAAAGCAATATCTCTGAAGAGAAAAAAGTTCCTGTTTCTATGGAGGCTCTTTACATAAATGAGAATCGGGTATCACATTTGCCTTGATAGATTCCATGAGATCTGGCTACGGTGGTCCACGCTCTGGTCACATCCCGAATAGATTACTGCAATGCACTCTACGTGGGGCTGCCTTTGAAAACTAGTCCAAAGGGCGGCAGCCAGGTTACTAACTGGAGCTACATACAGGGAGCATACCACCCCCCTGTTGTATCAGCTCCACTGGCTGCCTGCCCAATTCCGAGCCCAATTCAAAGTGCTGGTTTTGACCTTTAAAGCTCTATACGGTTCTGGCCCAGCTTACCTGTCCGAATGCATCGGCCGCTACGTCCCACCTCGTAATCTAAGGTCATCCGGGGAGGCCCTGCTCTCACTCCCGCCTAATTCCCAGATGCGGTTGGTGGGGACGAGAGATAGGGCCTTCTCGGCGGTGGCCCCGCCTGTGGAATGCGCTCCCTAGCGAGGTACGATCCACCGCATTACTCCTGGCATTCAGGAAAACAGTAAAATCCTGGCTGTGGGACCAGGCGTTTGCTCACCAGCACTAGGCAGCATTTTAGGACTGGATTTTAAATAGAAAGTAGATGAAGAGGACCAATGCTTTTATGGACTGAACATGGTTTTAATCTGGAATGAATGTGTATGATGCTAAGGCAACTGTTTTAATGTATTTTAATGTATCTTAACTGTTGAAGGGTTTTTGGGGGGGTTTTATATTGTTATTATGTAGGCATCGTATTGTGCCGTATTGTAAGCTGCACTGAGTCCCCCCTCGGGGGTTGAGAAGAGCGGGGTAAAAACCTGAAATAAATAAAATAAATAAACAAGGATTTCTCCTTTCAGATTTGTCACTTTTCAAGTTTCCAAGGGCTTCTCCTACTCCTGAGTTAAATTAAGTGTTGAATCTGTGATGCCTGTTACCACCTTCTTGGTCTTTCTTTGTTTTCCTCTTATGCCATTTTTAATTAAACTTTAGTCCATATTGCTTTCATGAAACATCCTCTCAACAACTCATTACAGCAGTTCCAAGGGATTGGGGAAAGAAAGTCTTGAAGAACATCCTCTTCTCTAACCCGCTATTTCCTGTCATTTGTCAAACTTCTATATTTTTCAAACCTTTGACTGCTCTATTTTGTTGGAGGACCATATATCATGGCCCTACTTCTTTTGACCTTGTTCATATACCTTATTCCCTTTAGGAACAAATGGCAAAAATCATCAAAATGAGTTCATTTACAAGACATGAATGACAGAGAAATATGGGGTCTGCTGAAGGCTGTGTGCTTTGGGCAATTGCATAAGTAATTTCACAATAGCAATTTGAGGGGAGAGGGCTTATTCGCAGCCCAAGCCAGAACAAGGGTAGGCAAATTGTGATCCCTGGATCCCATTTTTGTGGTCCCTGAAATCTTTTACCACTCCTCCAAAGCTCTCTCCCACCGCCATCAATTAAAAACATTGACTGTTTTCAGGCAATGTTGAAGGTTAGTGAAAAAAAGTTTACATTTGCTGTGGAAGAATAAGTGCAGGGAATCCCATTGAGATCCCATGTTATTGCCCGCCTACTACTGTAGTAGAAGGATGTTTCAGGGTCTTTGTTGCTCAAGAAAACCAGAGATCACAACACCTGGGGCTTTTTTCCTCTTAGAAAAAATAAGCAATTAAATTTAGATGCTATGACAAAAATATATACACTTTTTCCTGGTGCTTTTACTACTATCTCTTTATGTTAGTCACAACAGTCACTTAAAACAAAGGAAATTGATAGCTTTTTAATGCAGCTGCCAGGATAGAATTGGCTAAACATTGGAGAACTGGGGATCTCACCATGAACAATTGGTGGCCAAGAACATGGAACACTTAGAAGAACTGTTTCAGAAAATTTTGAAGACTGTTCAGAAACTCCAACTAGTCCAATGGGCAGCAGCCAAGTTACTAATTGGAGTGACATACAGGGAGCATACCACTCCTCTGTTGTGCCAGCTCCACTGGCTGCCTATCCAATTCCGAGCACAATTCAAAGTGCTGGTTTTTACCTTTAAAGCCCTTTACAGTTCCGGCCCAGCTTACTTGTCCGAACGTATCTTCCCTTATGTCCCACCTTGAAATTTACGATCCTCCGGGGAGGCCCTTCTCTCACCTTCATCGCAAATATGTTTGGTGGGGACGAGGAACAGGGCCTTCTCGGTGGTGGCCCCTCGCCTGTGGAACTTGCCCCCCAGCGAAATTAGATCAACATCCCCCCTCCTTTCCTATAGGAAAAAGGTAGAGACATGGCTTTGGGACCAGGCATTTGGGTAGATATTGGCAGCAGGTGGAAAATAAAATGTTGACTATGGAAACAGACTATGGATTGGCTGGGACAACCTCTAAATATGGAACTAGGATTTGTATTTGAATCATTGATATTTAAATGTTTGAATCTATTTTATTGTGTTTATGAAATTTGATGTTTTATTTACTGCATATGCGGCATCGAATTGTTGCCTTTTTGTTAGCTGCCCTGAGTCCCCCTTCGGGGATAGAGAAGGGCGGGTTATAAATAATTGAAATAAATAATTAAATAAATAAATAAACTCTCATACAATATAAAAGTATCTCATAGACACAAAGGACGCAACACATTACAGGCCAATTTTATTGAGTACATTAACAAATATTAATCTACAATCTACATGAGGTCGAAGAACTGTCTGGTGGACATATTATCTCTATTTATTTCATATCAAATGTATTGCATAAACCTGATAAAATAGAGGGAACACAAGCGGCTAAATAATTTTAGACAAAAAATGGGCAACAGCAACCACATTATCTGTAGCTTTAAACAATTCTTCACCTGTACATAAGGCAGGGCATTGTGGACAAGCACACAGATGCAGAGTTGATTGTTTTGCTCCACAGTCACACAAAATGGAGGATGCTCCTCCACTTCTGAGTCTGTTCAGGGACTTCCAAGTTGCTCATTCTCATTCCCTGGAGGCACACCCTCATTTGGGGGGGGGGGGGCATCCATTTAGGATTTCCTGGTTTAACTGCCCAGAAGGATACTCTTGCTGTTGCTGGAGGAACATTAAGGGAAGTATTGGTTCTCATGAAGCTTTTCCTTGATTTAAGTCTACTGGGAGGAGGCTGATAGCCATGTAGTGGCTTTCAGTGTTCAACCTTATTTCTCTCACAGTTAGCAGCAACTTCCCATTGCACATGGGGGGCAATGCTTATAGAGCCTATCAACAGGTGTAGATCTGAGGCATCCTGTGATTATTCTGCATGTTTTATTCAGTGCTAGATACTTCTTCAAGTGATGACATCTCCACAAGCTTCATTAAATGACACTATGATTTAATATTTTCTTCTTCCATGCCCTCTTCTGACATTGAAAAGAAAATAATGTGCTAAGGTGTGGTCCATGTTTTACAATCTATATTATTTGTCAGAGTTCTTTCATTTTTATTTCCCATTACAATTTTTAAGCTAAACAGACAAGAAATAAACAGATCTGATAAAAGAATTGCCACCATAAAATTCAGCTCAGCATTCTCTCCAGGAAACCAATGTAACAGTCATGATATTCTATATAACTCCAGCTGAAAACATCCAACATTTGTACAAACACAAGGAAACCGTATGTATTGTTTCTCTTTCAAATGTGTATCTTGGGGCTGTTTCACACATTATGAAGAAAAAAACTGAAATTTGATATCAGATGCAGCTGTAGTTTTCTGACAAGCATACCTGTCTCAAACACATGATTGTTGTATTCACACTTTAAAATTTTTACACCTTTAAAAAGTGCAGATTTACATTTGGAAATGTAACCTCTGATGTTGGCTAATTTTGAGAGATTAGATCTCTCTTATCTTTTTCTGTGGCAAAGCAGATACATGGGAGGCTCTTAGAGAAAAAAACAATATTGCTGCTTGCCTTCTGCAGATAGGCCACAATGTGCATAAGCATTCTGAAATGGATACTTTTTTTCCATGCTCATAAAACTGTGACCCCAAGTGGGCTCACTAGCTGTCATTTTTTATCTGCCTGATGGCTTTTAAACCTATCCAGGACCAAATTGCTGTACAGAAAAGTTCCTTAATAAATTCCATAGTGCCACAATTTGGCCCGTAAGAGCTCTCATCTAGGGAGCAAATGCTGAAATGAATGCTGATGGTGGAAGCCGAATGGAATGTCGACACAGGAGATGCATTGCACAGAGAGAGCCTCATGGGGGTATCCAACTTGTCAAAACTGATCTTCTTTTCTCCACTTCCTGGATACAAAAAAGCATTTGGATGTCATTCCACTGAAGGAGAAATAAGTCACAAGGCCTCAGAATTCTCTGCATTTGTGTGAAAATCCCAAAGTTAATTAGATTGGCTTTTCTTTATGAACTGATTATATAAGGCAGGGGTGCCCACACTTTTTCAGCATGCAAGCTACTTTTAAAACAACCAAGTCAAAAAGATCTACCTTCTGCGTGCGATCTGTTGCCGCCGCCCGGCAGTGTTTCCGCCCGCGTAGCGCTTCTTCCACAGGGCATTGCGGGAACGAGGGAGTGCCTTCCACGAGGCATTGCGGGAACGAGGGAGCATGAGGTGGGGCCTCCAGAGGCCCCGCCTCACGCTCCGCCCTGTCTCTCTCTCGTCTGGAAGCAACCGTGCAGCCTCCAGAGGCCCTGCCTCGCACTCCCTCGTTCCCACATTGCCCTGTGGAAGGTGCGCCCTCGTTCCCACAATGCCCTGCAGAAGGAGCGCCGTGCGAAAGGAGCGCTGTGCGGATGGTGCGCTGTGCGGATGCTGCATGCGCGCAGGGCAGAAGCGCCCCATCCGGCTGCAATCGACTTCCTTTGGACTCGCGATCGACTGGTTGATCGCAATCGACTTCATGGGTAGCCCTGATATAAGGTGTGTTTCCTTTTGGCATTCATGTAGCTCAGCTTTGGAAAGATTCTTTCTTGAACTCCCACAATACTCCATTGTTTGATGCAAGATATAATTTTATCAAAACGGTAAATCTTTTCCAACAGTCAAAAAATTTCTTTTTTGGAGCCATAAGCAGCATAGACCCGTATTGAACGCCCCAGGCAACATAGACCTGATCATGCTAACTGGTGGATTCTGGAGTAGGTAGTGTAAAAAGTAACTTTTTAAAGCTTTAATACATACACATATACTCAGACTCACACACATTGTATAACACTATGTAACAAAATTTGAAAAAAGTGTTCCTGTTTTGATTCCCGTTTAATTGTGTGGTGCTTACTTTGAAAGTAGTTGTTATACTCCAGAAACTTTGTTTTTGTGGCTGCCACAAATTATGTTGAATTGTTTGAGACTCAATGAGATATTCATTGAAAAACTTTAGCAAAATGTGCTGCAAGATGTGCCACATTTTTTTGGGCGGTTTAATGTTTTCATGATAGACCCAATTAGGAAATGACATTTATAGCCCAGGAATAAATATCATATCACATAGTGTAATTAATTGCTAAGGAAAAGGCCACCTATACCTTAACTCCCGGATCTTCACACTTTTGCAAAGAAAGCTAGAGAGCCTATGGCAGTTTTGCATTCAATGCGCTGATATGTATATTTTGGGAGACAGGTTGTCAGACAAACTAAAAGGATGACTGGATATATTTAAATCAGTCATTATTGTTTCCTTAGGAAGAAAAAAGGCTTTAGGAAATATTGTTTACCACAGAAGAAAGATTTATAATTGTAAATTCACCTTCCCTCATCCCCCTCTTTAAAAGTAAGTCTTAATAGGGGGCTATTCTTGAGCAAAGATTTTTAATAATAAGTAAATAAAAGTCAGGAATATTTTCTTCATCTCTGTATTTTCAATTATCATTTGAAGCAAAATGAATCACCAGCCCTAGGGTTTTTTTTCTTCAAGTTGGAAAGAGT
Organism: Anolis apletophallus; assembly: GCA_030556195.1. Taxonomy (NCBI): domain Eukaryota; kingdom Metazoa; phylum Chordata; class Lepidosauria; order Squamata; family Anolidae; genus Anolis; species Anolis apletophallus. The sequence goes on from JARBWK010000003.1 coordinate 190,676,348, forward strand.
TTCACTTCCGTTTTCCCCTCTGGATGCATAATTTTGATTTATATACATGGCAACTCAGGGCAAAAGGAAGTTTTAAACACAATATATTCTTCTACCAGGGCTCTCCCCCATTCCCTGTCCTGCTACTTTGCAGGTGGAAAAAATGTGGTAACAATCCAGCATAAAAAGGATTGTGGTCACAATCCACAATAATGCTATTTCTAATTAACCTCATTCATTTAAGGAGAGTATTCCAATTTAAAGCCAGTATCACTAACCAATAAAGATTGTACAGCATTGCAAGGTCTTAGATGCACGTATTGTGTCAGAATTTATTTCACTCTTTTTTTAAAAATGGATTATCTTGCCATTTAATTCACTCAAGCTTGAGGGTTCATCTTTCACCAAAGGTCTCACATTATGCATTTAGTTATGGTTTCCTCCATTTGCAGTGCACTTTTGAAACTGGGATCAAACTGTCTTCCAGTTCTAATGTCTTCTAAAGCTCCAATCTGGTATTATTTATAGTTTAGCTACTGCATGCTTACTTTATGCAGACTGAAAGAATAAATCAGTTTTCCACATCTCCCTATTCTCTCTTGCTGAAGGTTTGATTGGTGTCTCTCCAAAAGGTCCATGATTATAAAACCATCTCAGGTCCAGACATCCATTTGCAAACTAAGCGATGGAGCTAACCGCTTTAGGATATTTATTTCACACTGCATACTTAAACACCAGGCTATGGATAGTTCAGAGTACTTTTAATTTTTTTAGCAGAGAAAGCAAATCCAAAGAACAGCTGATCTGAGAAAAATGCTGATTTCTCCTCTGCCCTGCAGTATCATATGCTATAAAAGGATTCGGCATGACATCTGGATGGGTTTTTTTTAAAGTTTTATTTTAATAAATTTTCCTATTTTCCTTTTTTTTAAAGTCCTAGAAACACTATGGCTCAGGACATGTTTTGCTGACAGAAACATAACTTTGGTTCTTGGCATTTCCAGTTCAAGTATTGCCGGTATGTAGCTTGTGTGAGAGCCAGTATTGTGTAGTGATTTGAGCATTGGACTACAACCCCAGAGACTAGAGTTTGTATCCCCGCTAGACCATAGACATCTTCTGGGTGACATTTGGCAAGTCACACTCTCTCAGCCTGAGTTTTATGTGATTTCACCTTAAAACTGTGGGTTCAGGGCTCAGAGTGCCAAGCTTCCAAAGAGCCAGATAAGACACGGACAGGTTGAAGGCAAAATCAGAAGCTTTATTCTCAATGGCCAGAGAGGATGTCAGCAGGGACACCAAAAAAACTGACATACCTCACTGCAAACATGCAGAAATACTTATGGTACTTGGTCCAAAATGTGGACAGCTAGGATCCACTCCCTGGTTGGTCTGCAAATCTGTCCATCATCATAACTGGTTGGCTCCAGTCGTGGTGGGAATTTAATAAACTGTCCTTGGATTATTTTAAAGATCTGTTACCATTTATTGATACACACAGGAGAGGGATGAGATTGGAAAGCAATGCAGCAAGGCAAGAAATAATGGGCTGAAATGGGTTTTGATGCCTCAATTTTTTGCCAATACAATTTGCACCAACCAGAGAGACACAAAAAAGTGTTCAGGGTATTGGCATATACAATAGAGATTTCACAGAAGGGGGGTTGACACAATACTATAAATGAGGAAATGTTCCCATGATAAAATTAGATAATATTATGACAACACTTGTGGTTCTTCTGAGATAATAAATAATAATAACTTTATTTTTATACCCCGCCACCATCTTCGCAAGGGGACTCAGGGCGGCTTACAAGGGGCAAGCCCAACAATAAAAACAAAGACACAGTTAAAACCACTCAATAAAAATAATAAAACATAACACAGTCATAAACAGTCATAAAACAGCATCATAAAACAATAGGCTGAGATAAAGGTCATAGCTGAATTCAGGCTCAATGAGTGCAAATAATTCATAAAGGAGCCAAAGGAAAGTGTAGAGATTGAGTGAACAGGGGCTAGGAACAACCGTTGGCAAAAAGGTCGAGGAAGCCAATAAAAGTGCAAAACTTAAACCCCATTATATGTCAGTGTGACTTTTCCTGAGTATTGTAAAGGGATTGTGCTAAATGTATGGCTATCCCTTAAGGTTCAGGGTGTGGAGAAAGGTTAGGCAACATTCCAGGAAGAAGTTCATTGAAGGGAGAAATCAATATGTGCGTACTGTCAGTCCCAATGGAACTACAGATTCTGGTTCATATTTGAGGGGTTCGATTTTTGATAACAAGAGAAATGCAAAGGCAAATGCCCTCTGAACAAATCTTCCCAAGAAAACCCTATAATGCGGCTGCCTAAGGGTCATCATAAGTTGGAAGCAACTTGGAGGCACACAGCCTCCTTGTCCTGGTTTGGGTGAAACAGCCATTGTACACATCTTTGTTTTCCCACTTTCTCAACAGCTTTTGAAAGTGTCCTGGTTCCCTTTCAGTTCATCTTTGTCTTTGTAGGAATCATTCTGATTCCCATTTCATGCTGGAAAGACCAAAGACAAGACAGTTCAAGGAGTCCTCATATGTAGAACTATTTAACTATCGAACATGGCTCCATAACTTACATACTATATTCTGTGTTGCTTTCCATCTTTCCTTTATTTTCCCCCTTTTTTAATAGTTTATTTGGTTTTGGATTTTTTGTTCAAACTAAATAAAATTTATTTTCATTATAAAAAAACAATGTAAGAAGTCCAGAAATTATAGTAGACCCTCCACTTTCGTGGGGGTTAAGGGAGGAAAATCCCTATCAAAATGGGGAAACCATTAATATTTTTAAAAACTATTTTTATCTGATCAGAAGAGTTACCTTGGAAAATCTAGAGATTCTGAGAAAGAACATACTGAATAAATTCATGAATACAGTGATCCCTTCACATTTGTGGTTTTGGCTTTTGTGGATTTGATTATTTACATATTCAATTTAAAATGTTTTCTCTAGCAATCTTTAGGTCCTCCAATATGATTCTGTGGTCAACTTCTTTCAATCATACTGGAGGACCTAGAGCTGTTTAGAGAGACCACCTCTACTGGATAACAGATTCTTAAACTATGGGTCTTGATCCCAAATTAAGACCCATATGGGGTCCCCTTAGTACAATGTTGGGATCCCCCCAAAAAGGGATAATAGTGAAAGCTTTCTGAACACCATCTAGTGGATGTTTTAGACATTTACACAAAACTAAGTTCTGCAGAAGATGCTTCAGCTGAACTTTAAAAAAGGAAAATCAGCATGTTTAGCAAGCTTGGCCAATGCTGGTTTGTTATCAGTGAATGTTTGATTTTTATGCATATTTTAACCAGGGTCACATTAAAAAAATATATCAGGCCAAAAGAGATCGTAAGTGGAAATGTTTAAGAAACTCTCCTCTATATCATGGATAAGAGGGAAAGCTGGGATAATGCTCCAGGCTGTATCATGGCATTTTGATTTCATGATAAGTTATTGTGTGATATTGTATCTATTGATAATTTATTGAGGACTGTTACCTGTGAGAGCTCGTCAACAAAATCTGTTTAACAACAAAAACTCCCAATCTGTGAACAGAAATATGAATCTTAGGGCCCATCCAGACCTTTAACCCAAGGCCTGTCTCAGTTTTACCAGAGGCATCCTTGATGATGCCTCTGGTAAAACGGAATTAATTCGGAACAAAGCAGATAAGCGCTGGTTTGCTGGTCTCACTCTGTGCTGCAGTGCATATTGGTGATGTGTCTTATAGTCACTGCAGTGTCAAGTCAGCTTGAAGTTGCATTAAATGGCCAGTGTAGATGGGTCCATAGTCCTATTCAGGTTAACTAAATAATAGGCATGATAACAAATCGAAAAATGGCGATTCTAAAATCAAATGGGGGGGGGATTTTTTTTTTGATTAGTATATCAAAGACTTACAAAAAAATTTCCCCAAAATTTTGGAAATGTAACTTAAGTACTAACGAAATTCGTTAGAAATTCGTATGCCAGAGCATGCGCTTTCAGATGGTTTTGGCCTACAACTCCCAGAAATCCTAACAGCTGGTAAATTGGCTGGGATTTCTGGGAGTTGTAGGCCAAAACTTGAATAAACCACACTGAATTCTAGATGGGACTCTCCAAATAGGAAGGAGGGAGGGAAGGAGGAAGGGAGGGAGGGAGGGGTTTTCTATTCTTGGAAGCAGCAAAAGAAAAGGAGGAGGAGCCCCCCTCGCTCCTCGCTGCCTCTCTCTCACCCCGATCCTGAGGGAGCGAGGGCCCAAGTTTGCCCAGGCTGAGAGGAAAAGGAAGAGGCCTGAGGCTGTGAGGAATGGTGGGAGTTGAAGTCCAAAACACGTACCTGGAGGGCTGAAGCTGGTCCCTGCGATGGGGCAAGGCAGAGCAACGGGGAAGAGAAGCATCTGAGAGCGCCGGGAGAGAGGAGAAGAAGCGCGCGTGTGTGTGTGTGAATCAGGCCCCTGCGATGGGGCATGCATGGCAGCAGAGCAACGGGGAAGAGAAGGGGGAAGCCTGGAGAGAGAGGAGAAGCGTGCACGCGTGTGTGTGTGAATCAGGCCCCTGCGATGGGGCATGCATGGCAGCAGAGTAACGGGGAAGAGAAGGAGGGGGGGGAAGCCTGGAGAGAGAGGAGGAGAAGCGCACGCGTGTGTGTGTGTGTGTGAATCACTTTCCAGAATGCATTGCCTCTACCTAGCAGCAGCGTCACTTCCAGTTCCCCATAGAAATGCGGGAAAAAGAAGAAGCTGAATGAAGGCGGGAAGGAAATGACGGGGAGAAGACAGGGAGAAGTGAGTAGTACAATAATTAATTAATTAATAATTAAGAATTTCTAACGATCCTAACGCAAATTGTTGGCCTCACGGACCGTAAAAGGAAGTCTACTTCCTGGTTCGGGGCAGCGATCCGTAAAACAACAAAAGTCCCATTAATTACGGATTTCTAACGAATCAATTAGATTTCCATTTCAATTTTAGCATGCCTACTAAATAAAATATAGTGCAATGAGGCATTTCCTCAAATAGCTTGCATATAGGATTGCAACAGCTGCAATCTTATACACATATAGCTGGGAATAAATTCTATTAGCAGCAGTTAATATCCAGGAGCTATACATTAGACTTGAACATATAGACACAGGATGTGCATAAGCAAAATAAACTTCTCTGCACTTAATGAAGAATAATGGAAGTTGAATAAGAGAGAGAAAAGTTCAAAATATACTTTGTCCGCAACTTCAGTGAATATTACAAGTGTGGCAAAAACAATAAGGAAGTATAGATATAAATAGCATAGAATCAAAAGTGGCAGATGTTCTCTCTGAGGAACATAAATTAAAACAGGAACCACTAATAGAGAATGCTTCCCTGGATTACTGCAGGAAAAAATATCTTTATTAGTTCTAATAAAGCTAGCCACATGTGATACTTATATAGAGAAAATAACAAAAATACAGAGAACCCTTTATATTGCTTGATGTATATACAAAACCAATCTAAACTGAATGCAGACAAGACAGAGGTGCTAACCTGGGGGTGGAGGTGTGTCAACCAGTTCTAGACAGGGTTACCCTCCCCCTGAAAGTCTGTGTTCACAGTTTGGGAGTGCTCCTGGATCCGTCTCTCCAAATGTCAGTCCAGGTAGATGTGATGGTCAGGAGTCCTTACTACCAGCTTTTGCTGATACACCAGCTGCACCCCTTCCTAGAATCAGAGGACCTAAACATGGTAGTGCATGCGCTGGTAACCTCAAGGTTGGACTTCTGCAATGTGCTTGTTGCACCCTAGCACTGGAACACCCTTTCACCCAGCACCCCAACAGAGTGCAATGATCAAATAAAATAATGTTTATTAAAGAAATAATTTAAAAGGGGGAAAGGGACAAATCCACCAGAGTCAGTACAGATATAAAATCCAATTCTCAAAAGAAGCTAGAGTTCAGAAGCAGTAATCAAAAAATGCAAGGGGAGAACACAAAGCCAAGGAATCGCAAAAATCATAGCATTAATCCAAAGGCATATCTATGGACATGAAAACAGGAATTTCTATTACGTAAATTATTCAAAGATACATAAGCATAAACAGGAACATGAAATAGGAATCTTAATAACACAGGAACCATAGACATGGAATCCTGAACAGGAGATCGATCTCTGAAAGGCCTGAAACCAAACCACTTGATTTAAGCCCTCCAAGACACCCATGTCATCAGACCTGACACATCTCAATCAATTAATCAATTTTTATTACTTGCTTAGTTGCCCTCCACCAACAGTGCTCTGGGCGACTTACAGAATAAATCAATAAAACACTTAAATTATCATTAAAACCACTAATCAAATGCTCTGCCAAAGAGCCAAGTCTTTAGTGTGACAGTAAAACAACTCAATTCGCGCATGGCTCAGATGTCGGGTGGCAGAGAGTTCCAGTTTTGGGGCGGCGGCTGAGAAAGCTCTCCGCCTAGTGACCTCCAGGCGAATTTATCTAGGACCCAGAATATATAGGAGATTCTCTTGAGAAGATCGAGGTGACCACTGGGGTTGATCGAGGGAGAGATGGTCCCTAAGGCAGTGTTTCCCAACCTTTTTTGAGCCGCGGCACACTTTTAACATTAAAAAAAATCCGGGGGCACACCACCAACCAAAATGACACAAAATGACACTCTAACACAGTAAAGAATGGCTGGGGGTTGGTGGCCTGCTGGGAGCAGCTGCTGGGAGTGCCAAAGCCAGGGAGGGGTGGAGCCAGGCTGTGCCATGCCCCGCCCCTCCCCTGGCTTCACCTCTCCCAGCAGCTGCTCCAACCTTGAGGGGGCAGTGCCAAGTCAGCGGTGCCAGAGCCAGCACAATGCTGGCTTGGCACTGTCCCCTCAAGGCTGGAGCAGCTGCTGGGAGTGCCGAAGCCGGGGGAGGAGGCAGAGCCAGGCCGCGCCATGCCCTGCCCCCTCCCCCCAGCTTCAGCTGTCCCACAGAGAAGGAGCATGAGCGGTGGACGGGCTTCAGTGGGCGGGGCTCCTCCACGCGGCTTCAGCGAGCAAGGGGCGAGAGTCATGGCGGGAGTCATGGCGGATTGGAGGCTGGCTGGGGAAATGGCCGAAGGAGTCGATGCCCCGGCTCCTTCTTCTTTTTCTTCACCGCCACCCGGCCCTTCCTCCTCCTCCCCCAAGCAGCAGGAGTTTGGCAGGAGGAGGGGGAAGGAAGGGGGGCAGAGAGCTTTTCTCACGGCACAGCAGAAGGTCCGTCACGGCACACTAGTGTGCCACGGCACACTGGTTGAGAAAGACTGCCCTAAGGTATGTCGGCCCCTGGCTGTACAAGGCCTTAAAGGTTAGTACCAATACCTTGTAGGAGATCCGGAATTCAATTGGTAGCCAATGCAGCTGACACAGGATAGGTGTTATATGACATCCCACAGGAGTTCCTGTAAGAAGCCTGGCAGCTGCATTTTGAGCCATACAGAGTTTCTGGGTCACTGACGAAGGAAGACCAACGTAAAAAGCATTACAGTAGTCCAGTCTCGAGGTGACCATGGCATGGACCACTGTGGTCAAGGCCTCCCCAGAAAGATTGGGCACCAGCTGCCTGGCTTGGCGAAGATGGAAAAACGCTTGTTTACTGACGGTGGAGATATCTGGACCTCTGGGTCTTATCTCTAACTCTCTGAGAAAATCTGGTTTGCTGGCTTTTCACACTCTGCATTCTCAGGTCTAATCTATTCTCTCTTGAAAACTCCCCATCTTCCCCAGGCTTTTTCTCAAGGGAACTGGAACTTTCACTTTCCCTTGTTCCCAGGGAACTGGTTGAAGAATCCAAAACATCAGCTCATCTGCCTGCAATTCCCTCCAATCACTCACAGACTCTTCACTTTGAAACCCATAATCCCCTCATCTTCTGAACATTCAGAATCCTCTGATGCTTGCCAGATTACAGCAGTGCTTTACATTGGACTGCCTCTCTACCAAGTTTGGAAACTCCAAATAGTTCAAAACACAGCGGCCAGACTAGTTGCAGGAACACCCAGGAGTGAGCATATTACACCCATACTAAATTCACTCCATTGGTTGCCAATTAGTTTCCAGGTCAAGTAAAAAGTGTTGGTTTTGACCTCTAAAGCCCTACATGAATTGGGTCCAGGTTACCTACAGGATTGCCTTCTCCCATACAATCCACCCTCGAACACTGAAGTCCTCTGGGAAGCATTTACTCTATCTAGCCAGAACCCGACTAGCAACCATCACCCAGAGGACCTTTTCATCAGCTGTCCCAAGAATGGGGAATGACCTGTCAGAAGAGCTTTGACACTGTCGGAATTTAAGACACAATTTGTCTTAAATTCTGATTTGTCTTAAACAAGCTGTCGGAATTTAAGATACAATTTAAGACCTATCTCTTCCCACAGGCCTACCTAGTCAATTTTAACTTGTGAATTTTAACCTGAAATTTTATTGGTACATTTTAAGCTGCATTTTACCTATGTATTTGTTAAATAGATTTTAATAGTACAGTAGAGTCTCGCTTATCCAACTTTTGCTCATCCAATGTTTTGTATTATCCAACGCAGTCTGCCTCCCACCCGGAATAATGCCCAGGGTGGGAGAAATAAAGAACCCTTGTCTGTTCTGGTGCTTTATTTGTAAAATAATTACATAATGTGGTTTAATAGGCTTTTCCTTAATCCCTCATTATCCAACATTTTCGCTTATCCAACATTCTGCCAGCCTGTTTATGTTGGATAAGCGAGACTCTACTGTATTTTGTTTTACCTTGCCAGTTTAACAATGCTACTCAAGCCGCAGGAAGTGGTAGGTATTATTATTATTATTATTATTATTATTTAGAAATGCTGTCAATACTGAAATGAGCAACTTTTAAAAATCATTGACACCCAAGTAGAGATTAATACACTCTCACATAGTCTTCAGTATCTGAAGGGGTATATTCAGTATCAAATATACTTTAAGGAACTAGAATCTAGTGTTGCCAGGTTTTTCAAAATATCAGTAATGGACAGCCAAAATTCAAGACCTACAAAGCTGACAGTATTAACAAGTTCATCTTGATTTCTCCATTAGGATTGCAGTGCCTAAGATACTTGTGGATCTTTTGGCACATACTATATTTCTTTGATTCTAAGATGCACTCCCCTCCCCCCATCCCAATAACCATCGCTAAAATGAGCTGCATCTTAGAATCACAGGTGCTTTTTCATTTATATATAAGTTTTTTCTGTTGGTGGTATTGAAATTGCTGTCTATCTAACAATAAATGGTGTCTTGGATATTTTTTTTTCTTAAAATGAGACTGTGCTCTTCAAACTGAGACGATACATTTTTTTTCAAGAAAAATGTATTGATAAGAATAGTCATCATTTTAATTTTTTTTAAAATAAGAGATCAAACAGCATTTGCAGAAATTGCATGCAAGATGGGATAAATAATAATCATCATCAACACCTACTACTACTACTACTCTGGGACTTCCGAATTCAGACTGGCAGAGTTTTCGAGCACAATACTCCTGACCTCACGATTGTGTTAAAAAACAAAGTATGGATCGTCGATGTTGCAATCCCAGGTGACAGCAGGATTGAAGAGATACAACTAGAAAAGATGACATGATATGAGGATTTAAAGATCGAACTGCAAAGACTCTGGCACAAGCCAGTAAAGGAGGTCCCAGTAGTGACCGGCACACTGGGTGCAGTGCCTAAAGACCTTGGCGTACACTTAAACACAATCGGCGCTGACAAAATTACCATCTGCCAGCTGCAAAAGGCCACCTTACTGGGATCTGCACGCATTATTTGCTGATACATCACACAGTCCTAGACACTTGGGAAGTGTCCGATGTGTGATCCAATACAACAGCCAGCAGAGTGTTCTTGTTTGCGGTGGACTCATCTTGTTGTGTTTCAAATAATAATAATAAAACTTTATATTCCACCCTATCACCCTGAATCATCTTGAAGAGTATGGCTTATGCTTTAGAACAGGGATGTGCAATTGTGGGCATTCATATATGTTTTTTAAAATAAAAAATCAGTTTCTATAAACTTTTGCCATCATAGCCAGTGGTGAGCGATCATGGGAATTTCATCCCAACCACAACTAGAGGGCCCAGTTATTGTTTAAGGGCTTACATACTACTTTATTTTCACAGATTTGTGAGCTTAGAAGTCTGCAGGAGTTTCAAGGAAATCACAAGTCTACAGTATTCATTTCACCACTAGGAAATGTACACTACAGAAAATTTCCCCAGAACTTCCTCAACCTGGGTAAATGGGGCACACACAACACTATCCATCTTTAAAAGTATCTAAAATGTTTAGCTGTAGTTAAAGGCAAAGAATAATGCAAGATAAAAATACTGGATCCACTTGTGGGTTTAGTGGACCGTAGTCAGGTGGACTTCAAGCTTTTCTTTTAAAAAACAGTTAAAATATAGCATTCTTGTTCTCAGTAGCAGCTGGTTCGCAGCTACACTGACATGGAATCACCAGTCACCTGGTCTCAGTTCAGTATTTTTGTTTCCTAAACAAGAAGTGACTCAATCAATGCAAAAATCTATTTAGAGCATCTGCACCTTAAAAGTAATAATTATGATAAGAGGAATATGTTTTCCAATGCTTTTTTTAAAAAATGGACATATTTTCTCACTAAGCTAGAACAGATTCCCAGGGATCTAGCTATAGACAAGCATACATCTGCCACACTTTCCGAAGTCCCATTGAAACCTGAAGCTGTAGCCCAGTCTCTGGAGCTTGGAAAATAGGAAAAAAGGATGTGAGTTAAAGATATGGTTAGGGGAGGTATTGGCAACCTCTAGTTGCAAGAAGGTGGGGCCCTTCCAGACATGGCTCATATCCCGGGCCCTGTTGGATTTTTACCTACGATGCCTTCCAAACGATGCCTTCCGTAAAAGCGAAGTAAATCGAGACAAAGCAGGTAAAAACTGCTTTGTCCCAAATTATTTAGATATCCCATTCGCTCCAGGCATTCCTGAAAGGCCTAATTCTAATGGGATATGGACCCTGTGGGGGACAGACTATTGGGACTTCCACAGTCCCAGTAGTCCGTCTCCACAGCACAATTCACTTCTTTGGGCCCCATGGACATTACATGTGGGTGAAAAAATGTAGTACTCTCCATGAGCTTTTAAGATGAGGTACTCTCCAGGAGGCAGGGCCGTAGCCAGGATTTTGATTCGGGGTGAGTTTGGTTCGGGGGCTAAGACTGGGTGGAAGAGGGTCTACCCTAGCAAACCTTTTGTATTGTTATCCCAATAACCCCATTAATGTGGGATATAATGAGCATGGTGATCAGATCATGATATAAGTGCACATAACAGTTTAAATAATGTACCAGTAAGGCCTTCTCGCGGATCACCCTGAGAATTTCGGGGGGGGCGGAAGCCTCCTTAGCCCCCCCCCCCTGGCTACATGCCTGCCAGGAGGTACTCTCCGTGAGCTTTTAAGATCAGATATATGACATTCTGCACTTGACAGAAAATATGTGTTTGCTTCAATAGTTGGTTGGTATAACAGCAGAAAACTGTTCCTCTTTTTTCTCTCATATCCATATGACTTAGTAACCACATACATTCACTTTAGCTGTCATTTCACTCTCCTTAAGAATGAAATCCCCAAACTAATTTTATCACAAAACTGGCAAGCAAAATGGTCTGCATGGTGGAACTGAAACCTACATGGCTTAAGCAACCTCCATATGTGGTCTGGGCAAAAGCCAAAAAGCCACGAACCAAAGAGTAGTCATTCACCAGCATAGGTAATATGTTTTTGGAATCTATTATCTAAAATAAACATTCCTGACCTGCATTGCTGGACATAGTAAAATGCTGTGGGTTATTTAAAGGAGAAACATCCTTATTTTATCATATGTGAAAGCAATCAGCGGTATATGGATTTCATAGGACCAGTTTAGGTAATAATTCAGCATCCTTCAGCAGTCAGACTGATAAACATATGTTCAACATCATAGACAGGATGCTATTGCCCATTTGCACAATATTTTCCAGCTCTCACACCATGAATTTTCTAAGGAAAAATTGTTGCCACAAAATTCTCTCTTGAACCAGTAATGGAAAATATGTGACCCTCCATATGTTGTTGGATTTCAACTCCCAGAATATCTTGCTACTACAGCTCAAAAACATGTAGAGGGTACAACAGGTTCCCTCAAAGTCAGGAATGATGGAAGGTGTATTCAAATGGCATTAAGGACAATTTTAAAGTCAGCAATCGTAGTGAACAGACATTGCTCAGGAAATATAAGGTTGATTCTAAGGCCTGTGGTGTTTCCCAACTCTATGATTCTTTGATTCTACAATACAGACTTCTCCATCCTGATACCCTCCATATGAGTTGGACTATAGGTTTCCTCATCCCTGTCATCCTGGAAAGAGGAGACCTGCAGTCCGACACATCTGAGTGGGTTCAGGACTGGGTAAACCTGACCTAACTCCATTCCTTATAGCTGCATAACGGGTTCATATTTGCCAGCGGTAACAGAAGGGATTCAGCCTTTCTGATGCCAAGCCGCAGGGCCACACACAGACTCAATGTGTCTCTTCACCCACGCAGATACTTAGATATATGTGTGTAATGTATTATGCTGAATCAGATTCTACACGTCTACAAAAAAACGTATACAATTTGTACTTTCTATTCTCAAAGCTTCATTTGGAACAGAACTATTGAATAAGAGGTGGTTGGTTAGAAGAGAAAGCGTATAAGGCTAAACAGCAGTCATCGTGTTTGACCACAATAGTATTCTTGGCTTCTTTCAACTGCTGACTGATTTAGGAGAGTTTTAAGGTTAATAAACTATAGTTGCATATTATTATATCTGCAGCTCCTGCACACAAACAAGGAATGGCATGGAGCCATAGACTTATGATGATCATTCTAGTAATATAAAGACTTCTTGTTTCTTGGAGAACATTTCCCGGTTTGGAAAGTGTGAGCCGATCACCACTATTTCAGTATTGTCACACTCAAGCTGGGAAATGATCTCAATTTGTAATATGAAACAAGAAAATATGTACAGTCAGAGGGGGGTGGGGGGGAAGCTTTCATATGAAAATTCTGGTTCCTTGGATTTCACCCTCAACTTTGGTTTATACCAACCAACATACAGTAAATTGAATAAAGTGTTCTCATAGTTCCTTTCAATTAAATTAGCCTGTCTTGTCATTTTTATGTTTATTTCAGACTATGCTTTAGTCTATACCACACAAATGGGGAGGGGATGACTGGATATAAATTTGAATTAATAGGAAGGGCAGGTTATGCACACAGTTGCCTTGCTGACAGTGGAGAAGTATCATGAAAAACAGGTTTGAGGAAGCATCCATTTCATAAGTGTCTTACATCTCTCCTACAGAATGCTATAAGCCTGTAACTGATTTCCTACAGATTATACCCACTAGTCTTGTTCTGTCTAAAGCAGATTTTTGATCCGGTGAATGCTTCCCTTGTTGTTTATTCATTCAGTTGCTTCTGACTCTTCATGACCTCATGGACCATCCCATGTCAGAACTCTCTGTCATCCATTTAGTTTTTATGGCAAGAATACTGGGGTGTGTTGCCATTACCTTCCCCAGGGATCGTATTTAGTCTGACCTCTCTGCCATGACGTTCCCGTCTTGGATGTCCCTTCACGATTTTGTTTGTGGCATCATATTTATTTATTTATTTAGAGATTTATTAATTGCCCATCCCAGGTGGCTCTGGGCGATTTACAATAAAACACGCAGCTAAATATCTAAAACACCTAAACAATCATCAAGGCACTCAAGCTCTAGCACCATGACAAGGCAATAATCCTGAAGATGCTTCCCTTAGAAGAATAGAAATGGGAGTTATTTTCATTGGTTGCCTCACTCCACTTCAGCATTCAAAGATTCTCCTAAAGCCCATGGCAACTCTTTAAAACAGCTCTGGGGGTGGTGCAAGGGGCAAACTACTTTCCAATAAATGGGTCCAAGAGCAAATCAAACCTAAACTCTCACTAGAAGTAAAGATGATCAAACTGGGGCTGTCATACTTTGGGCATATAATGACATTACTGGGAAAGATAAGTAGCCTTGTTTTGCCAGCAGAAGCCTATGTTGATGAAAGTGACTTCCATCAACTGAGAGACACAATTGGATGTCTGCCCTCAACTTTGCAACTGAGAACTGCGTATTTGGAGGCGATTGGGGTAAACTGCAGGGGTGACGCAGATATCTGAATGGGATTGAGATTGCGCAATAGCTGGTCTATTTTAAACTTTGTTTTAACCTTCATTTTAAACTTTTGTGGTATGTAATTTTACCTTGGCATTTTAATGCTGATATTTTTAACTATTTTTAACGTAATCAAGTTTTAATCGTTTTAACTGCTTGTTTATTTTAACGTATGTTGTACTGTATGTGTATGTCAAACGTTTTTGATATGGCCAGTGGGTTAATCAATAAAGACTATACCTTGTCTGCCCTCAACTTGTTGGAAGAAACCAACAATATGTCCATGTTTGGTGCCCACAATTTCCTCTTTACAACAACGGACCGCCAATGCATCAATGGGGAGAATGGTCTGCTTTGGGTCTTGGTCCAAAAGTGAAAAAGGATGTCCATGGTTATGAACTGTATTCTCAAAATATGCTGAATCTACTGGATAAGCCCTTCAACAGATGAACTAAAAATTAAGCAGATTCCTTATTGTGAACAGTTGTTACTGTTCACAATAATCTTAGAAAGTAAGCCAAAACATCACTAAAGAACTACCACAGATGTTGTGCCCAAATTAAATTGTTGTGTATAAATTCACCTATCCAAATAAATAGTGAACTTCAGGGATAGGGATAAATTTGAAATGGACTGAGTTGGGTTCAGAACTGCATCCAGTTCTCTTTGCATAAGCCAGGATGGGTGGCATTGAAAAGGACATACTGTTCAAGCCTGAACTATTAAAATACATTACAATCTATAATTGATGTCAACTGGCTTTATTTATTGCACATATTTATTACACATTGGAACTGACCACTCGCCAAAGTTTTCCGGGTGGTGTACACGCTGTTAAAATATGAAATATAGCAATAATACAATAAAACAGTTACCAAAGAAGCAGACTATAAAACCAAGATAAAATGGGCAGTAGAGAATTAAACATTTCAGAATATAAAACCAAATTAAAAACAGAAGTAGAATAAAAATGCATAGGTGTAAAAGTACTAAAACAGTTCTTAAAATTCCTGGGAAAATAAGGGCTTCGTGGGTGCCAAAAACCACCGTAAGGGATGGAATAACTACACATGCAATGTTACATCCATAACAAAGAAGTCAAAGAAAGAGAACTAGAACTGGGCGAATGAGTACTTCTCATGATTTCAGGGGTTAAAAATTAATTATGCATGTATATATTTTTATTACAAAATATTAATTTATTGTTTTTTAATTAGAGGAGCTCAAAAATCTGTCATATAATCAAAAATTCATAGAATCATAGAGCTGGAATAGACATTGTGGGCCATCCAGGTCAACCCCCTGCCAAGTACCAGGAAAATCTCAAAGCACACCCAACAGATAGCCATCCAGCTTCTGCTTAAAAACCTCCAAAGAAGGAGCCTCCACCACACTCTGGGGCAGAGAGTTCCATTGCTGAACAGCTCTCAAAGTTAGGAAGTTCTTCCTAATGTTCAGATGGAATCTCCTTTCCTGTAGTTTCAAGCCTTTGATCCGCATCCTAGTCTCCCAGGCAGCAAAAAACAAGCTTGGGTTTCATAAGAAAAATCAAGATTTACAGGAATTGCAGTACATGTGAGGAGCAAATTTCAATCAAAAAATATTTTTTTAACTCCAAGATGGTGGTTGAATCTTGTTGGAATAGATCTAATATGGGGAGAAGATTATTTCTATACCATTTTGTCAACCAAAAAGAGTCCCATAGCTTCTAGGGCTCTCCACCACTTAGGAATGAAGTTTAATTGTTAGGGGAAGGTGAGAATTTTATTTTCTTGGCAATACTAGGAAGTACTAGCATTAAGAAATGAGACATGTGGCACATATCACATTATGCCAAGATGTAGGAATTAACATAAGGACATTGGGATGATAATTACTTTCCTCCTTTTCCTTACTTTCCAAACATTTATGTTAGTGGCATGCCTTTTAGACATGTTGTGACACAGTAGTTCGATTTTAATTGCAAACCAGAGGTTAAATCAATCCCTTATAAGAGATTCAGGTCCATACATTTTTAAAGCATCTGATTTGTAAGATAATAACATACATTTTAATTTTTGTCATTTTTCATTACATTTGCCCTACACACGTACACACTGTAGTTGACACACTGATGTGTCATAGCACACAGTTTGGAAATCTCTGTCAGCTATTCATGTCATCTATAGGCATGAGCTACAAAGTAATGAGACATTTTAAACCCTATTTTCAACCCCTTCTACACAGCCATGTAATTCAGTTTATCAAATCAAATAATCCACGTTATTTGTTTTGAACTGGATTATCTCAGTCTTCACTGTCATATAATCCAGTTCAAAGCAGATAATCTGGATGTTTATATGGCAGTGTAGAAGGGGCCTTCTATTATTCTGGGAACTGTGAAGAGAAAGGAAATGCTGGAGTTTTTCAACCCCACATTCCACCAAAAAGTAAACCCTGCACACACAACTCTGTATTTGTATCCATCAGTTAATCAAAATCTTGGAAACTCAAGGAACCTGTGTTTATGGAAATCTGGCATTTCTCTCCCGTTTTAAATGGAGCTAAATAGAGCAGTTCATCTCATTGAAGCGAAAGTCTTCTGCCAAGCGGTTTCTGCATTTCTGGGTCTTCTGGCACAAGTCAGTTTTTAGGAATTCATTTATGAGCTTGGGGTTAGCAAGAGACTCTGGAATTCGAATTTATATCAAAGACTTAGTGGTTTATCCTGATAGACCTCTGAGAAGAAATTGTAATCAATTTCCCAAAGTCATAATATGCTGGAGAGACAGCTAGACTGTTTCATGATTAGTTGGTAATTTTTGTTTTCCATCAGAGGGTTTAAGAAATGCTATATGTATGGATGCTGTGCGGAGAAAGGTAGCTTTTAATCACTATTTATACTAGAGGGAAACATTTACATCTATTCTTTCAGAATGAACTTTTTAAAAAAAGAGCATAACCTATAGTTACATTGATGTGATTCATTTGATGTGTATCTTGGGTGTATCCACACAATACAATTCCAGCACTTTAATATCATGTTCCCTGACATGGCTTCATCCTATGGAATTCAGGGATATGTAGATTCAAAGGGGACGACAGATTCTCTGCCAGAAGGTACTATTGTTCAGGGATGGGGCAAGCAGATGGCAACCACAGGATGGCATATGTTCTGTATCAGAAACTAGAGCTGATGTGGTCTATCCAATGTAATTTTCTGAATCAGCACTCCAAATAACCAAACTGAATCTAAAGCACTGATTCTCAAAGTGGGCGGTACTGCCCCCTGGTGGGCGGTGAGGCGATCCAAGGCGGCGGTGGGAGGTTCAGGGGAATTTGGGGGGCGGTGAATCCCTTTAAGGGGGCGGTGAACGATTGGCCATTTAGGAGGGGTCGCACTGCCCACTTCTTTGGCCCCGCCCCCTTCACTTTGACCCCACACGCAGTGCAGTTCAAAGGCTGCAGTGCAAAGGCCTCCACATCCTCTGGAGGAGCCTCCCTGCCACCATGGGAAAAAGCGCGGCCTTCCCCGGTGGAGGCAGCGGAGGAGGGAGCAGGAGAGCCCGGGGCTTCTGTGGGGAGAGCAGGCCTCGCTTCTTCGCCCCCTCAGGCTGCGGCTGCCCGTCGCCTCAGAGTCCTCTCCAGCGGCGGCACGGCTGGGGGTCACCACAACATGAAGAACCTTATTTAGGGGTCACACCATTAGAAAGGTTAAGAACCACTGCATTAATACATATATATTTCTGTTTAATTGCTATTAAATTTTTTAAAACATTAATTTCTAGGGGGGGAAGTGAGTAAAAAAAATTCTGGAAAGGGGGCGGTAGGCCAAAAAAGTTTGGGAACCACTGATCTAAAGTAACCTTTTAAACACTTATGTTGGAGAGTGGTCCCTGGTCAAGAAAAGGTTGGGAATCACTGCTGTATGGTATGGATACACCAACCCATCTTGAAATAATAGATTAAAGAGAGATTTGGAAACTGAATTCTAATATTGATTACATGCTAAAGAAAAAAGTTTTAATGTTGCCTACTACATCATATTTAGCCTTTCCTCCAAGAAGCTTGGTGTGGTGCAAATGTTTAAAGCTCAGTGCCACCCATTTCTTATCTTCAAAACAATTTTGCAAGGTCATTTAGGCTGAAGGGCAGTGAGTATAAGGGCAGTAAGGCTTTATTTATCTATTTATTGGATGCATACTCTGCCTTTCTCCTAGATTGGGATATGCACGCCTAGTAAATTGTATCATAGATTGAAATTAAGTTGGTTAATCTGGTTCTTAGAAGAGCTCTGCTTCCATTTTATTCTAAAGGCAAAATTGACTTCCAGCTAAAAATATAACAGTTGCTATTAACTTTCAATGTGATTTAAATGCTTTACCAGGTTAGCCTGAAATATGTTCCATGACAGAAAAGCAAGTTGGCTTTCTGCACGTACTCTGAAGCCCCTCGCAGTAGAAGTATTCCCACAAGTATTCCCACACATGAAAAAAAATACAGTGGCTACTAAATTTCTGACAATTTTCTGCCTGAGGCAACCGATTTGCTTTATTTCCAGATAGATAGATAGATAGATAGATAGATAGATAGATAGATAGATAGATAGATAGATAGATAGATACCAGGGTGGTTCAATAAACCCGTGACTTTCTGAATTTCCCACCTCTTCAACCACAAACACAATCATGTGACAATTTCACAGGAGTGTTTGGCGTTGTTCAACTTCAATATGGATGCGTTTTTGCGCTGTTTTGTAACCGTGGACAGAACGTGGATCCACCACAACACACCAAGATACCAAACAGCAGTCAAAGCAGTGGGTTTCTCGGGGTGAATCGGCGCCAAAGAAAGCCAAGATGGGTTTGTCAGCCAATAAAGTCATGGCGACCTTTTTTTGGAACGCACGGTATAATCCACATTGACTACCTTCAAAAGGGTAAAACAATCAATGGTGAATATTATGCCAACTTATTGGGTCGATTTAATGAGGATTTGGAAAAAAAAACCCGGATTTGGCCAAGAAAAAAGTTCTTTTGCACCAGGACAATGCAAGGGTGCACACATGTGCAGTTGCCATGGCAACAATCCATGAATTGGGATACGAATTGCTCCTCATCTGCTCTATTCTCCAGATTTAGCCCTGAGTGATTATTTCTTGTTTCTAAACCTGAAGAAATGGCTCGACGGAAAGAGATTTGACTCCAACAATGAAATCATCTCACAAACAAATACTTATTTTGATGACCTCAACAAATCTTATCTTTTGGAAGGGATAACCAATTGGAGAAACGTTGGACAAAGTGTATAGAGCTCAAAGGAGACGACATTGAAAAATGAAATGATTTTTGGATTATATCAATTATTTTTAAGATCCATTCTTCTTTAGTTGGCTTTTGGATTGACTTCCAATATCTTGCAAAAATCCAAATGGAGAGCCTTACTAAAAAATTAAGAGACAAAGATGGTTTAAGGGTAAACTACATTGTCAGGATCACCAAGGTCAGAGCTACCATTGCTTTGACCTTGGCGTCCTGCCATAGATTAGAGCCCAGGTGTAGGGCTGGAAATGACACCACACCATCTTGATTGCAACATGTTGCATCATCCTAGTGCCAGGGGGCGGGTACGTAGGGCTTTGATTGACAAGGGCTTGTGCATTTGCTATATAAGGAATGTGCCTCCCTGTTCGGCTATCGCTGACTTTACAAGTTTTGATCCTTTCAATAAAACTTTTGGTGCAGACTCCGGATGACTCCGTGTGCTGATTCCTGGCTGATTGAGAGTGGCCTGACACTACACAAATGACTTTGATTTAATTAGAAAATATTGTTAAAAAGAATGTGACTTTGATTTAGATCTGAAAGATATATAAGTGGCATACTAAGTAATTATTAGTAGACTACTAGATTGATTATTTTTCTGTGCTTTTCCTCTTTTTCCTTTCATAGCCCAGGCACCTTGGAAGAAGAAAAAATTACCAAGAAAGATGCATACCGCATCATAGAATTGTTGTGTCCATTCTTAAAACTACGCACACTTTGCTGATACTCTATATCTCTTTTCCTTTTCTCTTCCCCTTACTTCTAAATAGCTGTTTCCTACTTTGTCTATAATCTTTTATTTTCTTTCTTTATATTCCTTTCTGACGGAGGGTAATCTTATTCCCCCCAAAATCTGCATGTACTACGGTTTTATTCTTGTAACTTGCTTGTTTTTTTTTATTCGAAAATTTAATAAAAAGTATTTTTTTAAAATGAAATGATTTTTTATCCAAAAACCTGTGTTTCATTCAAAAAGTCACAGACTTATTGACCCGCCCTCGTAGATCGATCTCCAATTGAGGACTGCTATTCAAAGTGGTTCTGCGGGTTTTCGAAAAAAACATACAATCTTTATTTACCAAGACAATTTTTGAATTATATGTACAAACTGGTTGAGTATGCACCATGTTTCAAAGGTGCCTTGGCCTTTTATTCTTTCGTTCCCCCTTCACTCAAGTCCAAATGCTGTTTTGCCATATGACCTGATATTTAGCCAAAGAATATTTGCATGAGTATACATAGCCAAGATCTATTAATTATTCCCTTCATTTACTTGGAAGATTTATCTGTCTAGGAGCTGGCCAACAGTCTGAAAACTTTTTAAAAAAAATCTTATAAGCATTTATTAAGCAATGAGCTAAAGCCACTCTGCCCTTTCAGTGCTGCCCTAAATTCACTTTCCTCCCCATCCCCCCACCCCACCTCACTATCCCCCTTTTAAAGTACTTTGAAAAATTCATTGAGTAAATTAAGAATTTGGAGTGTTGCCTGCAGTTGTGTTTGGCCGGTCCTTTGCAGAGGGAGTGACTCCATAAACAAAAGTTAATGGATTCAAAGAGAAACAAAGTCATTTCAATGATTAATCAAGTGTTAAAACTAGTTTAACCTCTCCTGTTTTACAAATTCTGTATTACCCTTGCTAGAGGAACAAGACACCCATCTGGAAATCTCATCTGAAATATTAGATTGAGACTCAAAAAATCAGCCAAGCAGTGTGGCTTGTAGGGATATCCTGTCAGATAATAAATTGCATTAATCTTGCTTAAATTTTCCATCTAAATCATGTCGTGCGACTCCATTACACAAGGGGAATTTGCCTTACTTTTAAGGCATTGTGCTACTGAAATGGTTATTAAAAGAGGGAAAGGAGGAAAAAAAGATAATGACTTTCCTTGTTTTTCCTCCAATGACTCCCCACCCCACCCTTGGTCATATTAAGGAACCTTTATTAAATATTTTGGCATTCTGCGTAGAAAGTCTGGTTTCTGCAGCCGACACTTATGTTTTGTAATAGGAGATAAGAAGCCGGCATGCTCTGAACACTTGAGAAATGGTTTTATATTTATTTACATTTGCATTTTTCTTGGCAAGGAATCAGGTCCATGGACCAAAATAACTTCTACGCTTTCCCAACATTCTCTTC
The DNA here is from genome assembly GCA_030556195.1 of Anolis apletophallus. NCBI lineage: Eukaryota > Metazoa > Chordata > Lepidosauria > Squamata > Anolidae > Anolis > Anolis apletophallus. Next base: position 190,698,036 of record JARBWK010000003.1, read on the forward strand.
ATCTGGCCATTCAAGATACAAAGTTTCAGCTACTCAGAGTGAAGGGGAAAAGCCAATATTGCTCCCCTAGGATTTCATTAGGAATAACTGAAAACAAACGAGAAGTTTGTTGGGTCTAAAAAGTTTTCCATCAGCACGTGCTGACCATAAAAAAATGTTGAAATGGTACAAAGGGCCTCATCAGACGGGGTAAATTTAGCATCCTAGGATGCTTTTACCCTGTCTTGGAGACGGAGACCCATTCCGACCATTACACATCGTTGTTGTGCTGGCTCTTCAGAATGGCAATGTTTCCTACATCTGATGGGAACATGTCAAGAGGAAGCTATGTGTGGGGCAACAGATTCACCCCTATGCCCGTCTTTTTTTGCTGCAATGCCAGGCAAAGTGGGACACTTCGCCTGGGCTTTCTGATGAGGTCAGAGTCTACTTGACTTCAAAATCTCCAGATAAGCCCCATGGTATCTGTGTCTATGTGTCTTCAAGCAGCCTGTCAATTTATGGTGGCCCAATTAATTTTATAGGGTCTTCTTAGGCAAGGAATGCTCAGAAGTGGTTTTGTCAATTCATTTCTCTGAAACCTAGCTTTATTTATTTATTTATTTCCAACATTTCTACCCCGCTCTTCTCTACCCCCGAGGGGGGGACTCAGAGTGGCCTAACAAAAGGCACAATTGGATGCCAACATATTAAAATACAATATAAAACCAAAAACATACAGCATTAAAATACATTAAAATACAATTAACATTAATACATCATACATATTCTCTTAAGTTAAGACAGTATTTCATCCATAACAGGAGCATTGAGCCATATCCATCAATTTGCCATTACAAATCCAGTCCAAAGTGCTGCATTGTGCTAATGTGCAAACACCTGGTCCCACAGCCAAGATTTCACTTTTTTTCCTGAATGCTAGGAGGGATGGGGTTGATCGTATGTCGCATGGAAGCGCGTTCCACAGATGGGGAGCCACCACCGAGAAGGCCCTCTCTCTCATCCCCACCAACCGTGTTTGAGAAGTTGGCGGGAGCGAGAGCAGGGCCTCCCCGGATGATCTTAAATTATGAGGTGGGACATAGAGGCTGATGCATTCAGACAAGTAAGCTGGGCCAGAACTGTATAGAGTTTTAAAGGTCAAAACCAGCACTTTGAATTGAGTTTGGAATTGGACAGGCAGCCAGTGGAGCTGACACAACAGGGGAGTGGTGTGCTCCCTGTATGTAGCTCCAGTTAGTAATCTGGTGGTCTCCCATCCAAGTATCAACCAGGGCTGACAGCTTAACTTAAAAGATCAGATGGAATCTTTAGAGTATTTATGAGTGGCCAAGATATAATTGCAATACTAGAAACCAACCAGAATTAGCCTATAATTTCTTTTTCTGTCTTATAATCTACAGCTCAAGAACCCTTCATCCATTCAGACAGCATGCATCTTGATCTACAAAGACGTAAAGCCAAAGTTACTTTGATTTAAAGCAACTTCATATAGGCATGTTAAAAATAGAACGAGAGGGAACTCGTGGTAATATTACTGCTAGATGATTTTTCAATAGGTTTTTGGCATAGCAGCCTTTTGAATGCTCCGACACATGTTGAAATTCATGGTTCACCACATCCTGGAAAACCTTTGAAAAGGGTTGAGCCAAGACCACCATCCTGAATTGGTCCTTGGGTTTAAAAAAACCCTTTTCTTTTCTACCCTTTTCTTTTCTTTTACAGTGAAGAATTGTTTCGTAGATATGGATATTTGTGCATTTGGAAGTTGCCATCTTGTCTTTTGTCATCAATATTTGAGAGAGAGACAAGATCCACAAACATGGCTAAAATAACTTTTTGTCTTTCTGTTCCTGATTCATTTCTCTGTTTCCATGCATCATGGGAATGTTGTGCAATTTGTACCCAATGATGTTAGCAAAGGTGCCTAGTCATGGGCAGGAGCTCTCTGGGGCTCCATGGCCATCCACTATAGTGACAAAGGACATCCCCAGTAATTTCCATCCCCCTTCTTACTATGCCATTGAGTTGGTCCAGTTGTCCACACCAACCCCAAAGTACAGGTCTAATCCAGAGATACAACTGTGAGTGGGAAGCTCCTGGGCATTGTGTGGACATCCAAGAGTGAATTTTGATCTGATTTAGAGTTCCTGGCCGGACAGGCCCTCAATCCTTTTCAAGATGAGTCTTCTTTGTGGAGAAAGGGGCAAATCAAGGTTATTCATTATTTATTTGTCTTGTCAGAAGTGAATTGAGGGTACAGTTAAAATGCATTTAAAAACACAAACAAAATTTTAAAAGCTTGGCATTGTGCTAAATGTCCTTTGACCAGAAGTTGGCCACTTGGAGTGCCTCTTGTGTCTTCCATTGTGCACGTGGCAGGGCTCAGGTTGCATTGTAACACCCCCCTGCCACATGTCCCCCACCTGAGAGAAGCCTTCCCACAGGATCGTAACACATCTGGGCGTCCCCTGGGCAACGTCTTCATAGATGGCTGATTCTCCAACACACCAGAAGCAACTCGCAGCATGCAACCAACCAACCAAACAGACAGACAAATCAAAGTGTACAGAACAGTAAACATTTAATGTTGTAACAGTTTACAATAGATAAATAAAGAAGAATTCTTTCTTCTCATTGTATTACCTGGGGTGATCAGAAGTTAGTTCACAATGTATTTGCTTAGTTGAAAATATTTCCAAACCCCTCTTCTTCCAGTGTTGAATTCTTGAATAAATTTTATCATGACAATATAAATGCAATATAATAAAACAGCCAAGATTATTATAAACCACAGAGCACACTGAGTCAATATTAACATTTAAAATACCCTGGCAAATGAATTTAGTCTTCAGCGGGTGCCACAAAGATTGCAGTGTTTGACCAACTTCCTTTAGGACAAATTTCCAAAGTTGTGGTACTGCTGGAAGAAAGGCCTTCTCCTTGAAGGTACATTGGCCTGAATCCAACGTTAATCCCAAGTAGACTGACTGAATCAATGAACCTTTCATAAGTATTTCACTCATCAAATTCCCATTAGTTTCACATTCGTACTCTGTTTAGGATGTAGAATTGGATTTAAGTCTCCTTTCTGACAGGAAAGGGATTTCTGTGAAGGTTCTTGGGGCATGGCCTGACAGGTATGGGTATGGAAGACCTCTATTTGTTTGTAACAGATTAAAATAATTACTCATTCCTAGGCCCCTTCTACACTGTCATATAAAATCCAGATTATCTGCTTTGAACAAGATTATATGAGAGTGTAGGCTCATATAATCCAGTTCAAAGCAGTTAATGTAGATTATCTGATATGATAATTTGGATTATTTGGCAGTGTAGAAGGGGCCAGAGACACCTTGTGCTAAATTTCTACATCCACATTTCTGAATCACTATTTTCAATTATGACTCTAATGGGCGATCCACGGGTTCTTGTGAAAATATGTAGTTTGTACAGCAATCTAAGGGTTTGCCCAGCAGCCCTGGTATAACAGATGTGAACCAAATGGGGTGGCACCAAATTAGACTTATGAGAGAAGGCTGTGTGGGCAGCAACAATTGAGTAGAAATGATTACAAAACTGGTTTGAAAAGACCTTATTTCAAATACCTACAGCCTTTATATGGACCACAAAATGGTGTCTAAATAAGATGAAACATTCTCTCTCCCCAAATCTGGTAGAGAGGTCCCTAAAATTGCAGGCATGTCCCTTGCAGTTATCAGAGTTTCCAATGCACTTGGCAAAATTCACAGAATTTGATTATAAAAGTTTTCCCCAGCATGTGTTTGATTATGTCCAGGTGAAATTATTGAAACCAAAACTGGGGAGAACATACGTAATGTAACTTGAAGAAAAAAAGAGACAGATCACAAGGCACTGACTGGAAGAATGATTTATTAATAAAAAGCCCAGCACATTTCAGCCAGGATATGTTCTCAAAGGGCTTCTTCAAGGATCGTACAATACTATAAAAAGAGACAACACATGAATGCATAATTAAACAATGTATAATTTTCCAATGTATAAAACCTTACTACATTTGTACACTGCCCGTGGCCTGCGCATATCTGTTTAAAGTATAACTTCAGAAATTTCTGGAGCTTGAATGTTATCGAGAAATGCACATTCCATCTTTTTTCCTCCTGAGCATCTCTTGACCTTAAAAAAGTCATCAGCTTTAGTTCCCATATCTTCTTTATGTCCAGTAAATGGTAGAATTTCAACTCCAGAAATTTATGAAGATATATTCCAAACAGGTATGTCCAGCTCATAAGTAGTGAGCAAAAGTTATAAGGATTTCATATATTCTAAAAATGTACTTCATTGTATTGTTTATTGATGGATTCTATCTATCAATCTATTTCTAGAAAGCGTGGGATGAGTCCTTCCTGAATCTTCGTTCACAAAGAAAAGTCAAGGGGAAAAAATCCAGCAGGCCTACACTATATGAATTTTAACTTTATTTTTTTTTAGTATTTGAGTTAATCTTCATTCTGTGTATTTTATTTGTGTGTTTTGTTTTGTAACCTGCCTCAAGCTGTGAGAAGAGAGAGATAGCAAATAATAATAATAATAATATACGATGCAGGTCCAACCTATCTTCATGATTGCATCTCCCCCCTATGAACCGGCAAGGGCTCTAAGATCAGCCGAGGAGGATCTCCTCTTGGTCCTGCTTCCGCCTCAAGTGCGGTTGGTGAGGACAAGGGAGATAGCCTTCTCGATGGTGACCCCCTTGGCTCTGGAACACCCTCCCCAGGGAACATAGGCAAGCCCCCATACTACAGCCCTTTTGGAAAGAGCTGAAAACTTGGCTCTGTCAAAAAACTTTTCATAATGTTTAAAATAGCAGCCAGACTAGTATCTCTAGCCAGGGAAGGCTAAATTGATTGCATGAATCTTTTAATCGATGGCCATTGCCATATTTTATAGTTCTTGCTAATTTTATATGTCTGGCTTGAAAGGTGTTATTAGTTTTAATGTTGATACACTGTATTTTATATGTTGTGTGGCACCATTATGTGCTATTTGTAAGCCGCCCCAAGTCCATACAAGAGATGGTGGCAGGGTATAAATAAAAGTTGATGGTGATGATGCATCTGAAAAAAGCCTTTGAAAACATATACAGGCTGCAACAGGTTGGGCTTTTTATTAATAAATCATTCATCCATTGAACGCCTTCAGGCATGTATTATCAAAGGCTTTCATGGCTGGAATCACTGGGTAGTTGTAGATTTTATATATTCAAGCTGTATGGCCATGTTCTAGAACAGGGCTGTCCAACTTCTACCAGCCCAGGGGCCTTAATTCCAGTCACTAATTACCTGGGGGGCCGTAGGGTCTGCCCCCACCCCTGGCTCCTCCCCCCCCCACCCCAGCTCCACCCCCTCCCCCGGCTCTGCCCCCACCCCACCCCGCATGCATACAGTCAAATATAATCTTTTACTAACATTAAATGCAGGGTGGGCATTCAAAAGGAGCATCCATACAGTCAAATATAATAATTTACTTTTAAATGCTGATTCAAATAAAAATCTTTTACTGGATAAAATGCAGGGATAAGATATTAAATTATTTTAATTTAATATTAAATATATTTAATTTCATCCTCCCCTCCCCCCTTATTTTAATGTATCCCATCTCCCCTTATTTCATCTTTAAATATATTTAATTACATGAGGGGAGATGGGGGAGGGAATGAGGAGCCCCTGAGGAGCCCCCCTGCTTCGGCCTACCTTTTCCAAACGCAGGGATCCAGGAGTACCCAGCCGACGAGAGAGGCGATGACCGACTGAGTTGAAGAAGGTCCTAATCGCGTCTGTGGGCCTCAGCGATCCAGTAGTAGTGTAGCCGAAGAATATCGTGAGAATACGCAATCCACACGGGATTTCGCTGTCAACGTGATCTCGCGTTGACAGCGAAATCCCGTGTGGATTGCGTATTCTCACGATACTTGCTCCAAACCAAGTAGATATTTTTTAATTTTTATTATTTATTTTATTTTTCAATTTGTATTTATTTATTATTAAAAAGCTTAGGGGGCCGGAGGGAAGGGGCTGGGGGGCCATATACGGCCCCCGGGGCGCCAGTTGGACAGCCCTGTTCTAGAATACCTTCAGGCATGTCTTCTGTTTTCTAATGATTATGTCAAGGGACCTCTTCACATGCGACAGTTCACAACAGGCTTTAACGGGGTCTGTTGTGAGCTGTCACATGACACATGACAAGCCCCTCCCACTTTCCTCCACTTTTTGCAGTGTGATAGCAGAAAGGGTGGCAGGGCAACTAATGTTGCTGCATATTGTCACCCTTTCTGTCATGTGATGGAGGTGGGAAAGAGTGCCAACACAACCTTTCCCACCTTCCATGTGTGATGAGGGGAGGAGGGAGGGTGCACAGGGCGCCACAAGTCATCCCGCGTGCCTTCCCTTTCACTGACAAAAGCCAGCTGGGCCATGCGACAAGGTGGCCACATAAGCTCTATGGGGAAACTGGGATATACACAAATCTGATATATAATGTGTGTTAAGCAGATGAGCTGGTATGAATATATAACTCCTGAAGTGATCAAGAAAGTGGTCATACTGAGCAAGGTCTAGCTGATTTTACATTACTGTTGGCCCTCTAAATCCATGGATTCAACCAACCATAACCTTGAAAATATTGGGGGGAGGAGATTTCAACAGGTAAAGCTTGCTGCTCATCATTAAGTCCCATATATTGGGGGGGGGCGAGGGGGGCGAGGGGGGCGTTGACTCCTTTGGATCCGCGGTCTTGGTCTCTCGTGTTGCAGTGCCACAGTGGATATGAACATCCTTTGTCTTTTTTCCTAACTTGAATATATAAAGCCAATGGTTTCCTGCTCGAAGCACTACATTTTAATGTGTTTTTCCTGGTTAATAACTTTTGTACTTGACCACACCTTTTTAAACACTTTCTCACACCTCACAAATTCACACAAATTCTCTTTATTTTCATCTGTGAAATGTTGGAGGCTATGGAGATGTATTCTTTGACTAGTAGCCCAAGTCTTTTAAAACTCTAGAGATGTACTCGAATTGTTCATAATGTTTGATAATCTCAAAATAATTAATATACATTCTAGCAATGACCAGAGTTTGCTCTGGACTTTGACTCTAGGGAGTTACTTACAGGGCACATGTTAAATACATCTGAGTTCAGTAAGAGGTCCTCCATTTCCTTTTCTTTCACTTCCCCTTATTCCTACTACTCCTGATTTACCATAAGGAGCATAAGGAGCCTGCCTTTCCATACATTAGCACGTCATGGTTAAATTTGCACTGCGAGCAGCTCGAAGCATAGCTTAGCTTATCCTGCCAGCTGGGGAAATCAACAGAGAGAAAATAAACATAGCACCTCGTGATATCATTTTACAGAGTTGCTTTCTGAGTGTAGTAACCACATTTTAAAAATTAATTGCAAATAAAAAGCCATTTGCGTTTTATTGCAAGAGCTAACATGTTGGGAGGGTGCTCCATTTTTTCCATGCATTTAAAAAATAGGTTGAGATTTCAAAAGTTTCCCAGAGCAATGGCCAGATTGTGGACAGGTTTCTCTTACCAGCAGAGGACACCTCTCCCAGGTTCTCTTTTGGCAGACAAACTCCACTTTATCTCTCATGCTTGTTCTTGTTGGTGATGTTTCCCAAATGAAAGATTGGTTGGTTGCCTTAGAACTTGAGAAGGACAAAGCCAATAGCCAGTCTTTCAGGTGGCCAACCAGCTACATGCCAGAGGGTCATGAGTCGAGTAGTCGTACCTTTTAGCTGCACTCGTTTAGCTGCTTCTTGTGTTCCTCAGCAAATGATATACAGGAGCTTACTTCTTTTATATATCAACTCCAGTAACAGCATTTACATATACTTAACAACAGCTATATAACAAGTAGCTGTGGATGGTCCTCGCCCCCATGCATTTATCCAGTCTTCTTTTATCCACTTCTGAGCTCAATTCAAAGTGCTGGTTTTGACCTTTAAAGCTCTATACGGTTCTGGCCCAGCTTACTTGTCTGAACGCATCAGCCCCTACGTCCCACCTCATAATTTAAGATCGTCCGGGGAGGCCCTGCTCTCACTCCCGCCAACTTCTCAAATGTGGTTGATGGGGACGAGAGATAGGGCCTTCTCGGAGGTGGCTCCCCGTCTGTGGAACCTGCTCCCAAGCGACATACGATCAACCACATCCCTCCTGGCATTCAGGAAAGGAGTGAAGTCCTGACTGTGGGACCAGGCGTTTGCGCATTAGCACAATGCAACACTTTGGACTGGATTTGTAAGGGCAAGTTGATGGAGATGGCTCAATGCCCCTGTTATGGATGGAACACTGTTTTTAACTTAAGTGAATGTGTGTGATGTGTTAATGTTAGTTGTATTTTATTGTATTTTAATGCTGTATGTTTTTGGTTTTTATATTGTATTTTACTGTGTGGGCATCGAATTGTGCCTTTTGTTGAGCCGCTCTGAGTCCCCCCTCGGGGGTTGAGAAGAGCGGGATAGAAATGTTGGAAATAATAATAATAATAATAAACAATCCAAGTTGGCCACCTACATCTTATGGCAATAACTGCCACTATCTAACTCCCTGTTATGTTAAAAAGTGCAGTAAGAATGCCTCTTCCATATCCACAGGGCATGCATTCCTAGCCAGACTGTAGTTACGTGAAACCACAGATTCAATAAATGATGATGATGTATTGTTGAAGGCTTTCATGGCCAAAATCACTGGGTTGTTGTAGGTTTTTTGGGCTGTATGGCCATGTTCTAGAAGCATTCTCTCCTGGCGTTTCAACTGTATCTATGGCAGGCATCTCCAGAGGTTGTGAGGTCTGTTGGAAACTAGGAAAATTGGGTTTATATATCTGGAAAGTCCAGGGTGGGAGAAAGAAAGGTGATTAGCTTTCCCTGATTGTTTCTTGTCTGGCGTTCTCATGTGTTTGTGTTGTTCTTTATTTACTGTCCTGATTTTAGAGTTTTATTTGATACTGGTAGCCAGATTTTGTTCATTTTCATGGTTTCCTCCTTTCTGTTGAAATTGTCCACATGCTTGTGGATTTCAATGGCTTCTCTGTGCAGCCTGACAAGGTAGTTGTTAGAATGGTCCAGCATGTCTGTGTTCTCAAATAATATGCTGGGTCCAGGTTGGTTCGCCAGGTGCTCTTCTATGGCTGACTTCTCTGTTTAAAGTAGTCTGCAGTGCCTTTCATGTTCCTTGATTCGTGTTTTGGCAATGCTGTGTTTGGTGGTCCCTATGTAGACTTGTCCACAGCTGCATGGTATACAGTAGACTCCTGCAGAGGTAAGATGATCCCTCTTGTCTTTTGCTAAATGTAGCATTTGTTGGATTTTCTTAGTGCATCTATAGATAGTTTGTAGATTGTGTTTCCTCACCAGCTTCATATGTCAACAACTATGCAAATCAGAAGCCTTCCCACCTAGGCTTCATGGACTCCAAAAAAATCCATAAGGACTCCATCCCACTCAGACCCATCGTGAGTGCTATTGGATCCCCCACATATGATTTAGCAAAAATTTTGGCTGCACAGTTACAAACCCATATTGGGCTCACTATGGGTTTGTAACAGTGCAGCCAAAAATAGGTGGAGGGTGTTCCAAAGCTGGGGGGCCACCTCTGAGAAGGCCCTCTCTCTTGTCCCCACCAACCACGCTTGGATTACCAAGAGATTTGTAGAAAAGTATAATTTCTAGGATGATCTTAAGGGATGATATTTCTTTGATTCATATGACATGAGGGAAAGCTTTTTTTCTACCTATATTTTCTACATAAAACATATTATACACCTCTGTCTTTTCCCCCCGGTTCATCGGTTTTTTCAAACAGTGCCAATCAATAGGTTTCCATTCCCTTCTTCGTTTTGGTTGCCTTTTTCTATGTCTGCTTTTCTTCTTTTCTTGCTCCTCAGTCTTGCTGAGCAGATTGATGAGAATGTGAGGCAAATACCAGGAGTGGAGGGAGAGAGGGGAAGAAAATGTTATCAGCTCATACCAGGGGTGATTGTTCTTATTTATTAGTCAAATTCCTTAGCAATGTCAGAGTGAATAACACTAAAATGATATATATCCAAGCATGGAACAAATCTTCCACAAATGAAAGTAACACATCAGCCTTTATGTGCTTAAGAGGTATAAAACACCATAAAATACGGCATAAATGCCATTTAGTATTTATGTATTGAGTGTTTGACTCTGACTCAGACTTAATTAAGGCAGTAGGATGTAGCTTGATCCTCCCCTTAGACTGCTTGAGTCAAATCCAGGAATAGCAGGATTGTCTGATGGTTAAAGAACCAACCTAGAGACACATAGGTTCACTCTCCACCTCTGGAATTTTGGCAAGCATTTCTTAGTCCATTAGCAAGTGTTACCCTTTATTAATGGGTATGATATCAGACTGGCTCCAGGAGGAGCAGAACATGGTTCTGTGGCATGGGTGGGCAACTTTGTTCCCTCCAGAGGTTTTTCACTTCAGTTCTCAGAAGTCCTAGACAAATTGCTTGGCATTAAGGAATTATGAGAATTATAGTCCAAAACATTTGAGGACCAAAGTTGCATTGCTGGTGCAACAGAATAACCAGTCGTAATGAGACTTTTGTCTTATGCATTCTTGACTGAGAGGACATCGCCCTAAGCTAAACATGACTTATTTTTAGTGAATCTGCATGGAATGGCCCTTATATTGTAGAATGGAGGCTATTTATCTATGCCCAGTGGTTCTTAACATGTGGGCCACGGACCACCAGTGAGCTGCGAGGATGAAAATCTGTTCCGTGAGCCTCCTTCCTCTTTATTTTATTTTATTTTATTTATTGTATTTCTGCTCCTTTTGGCACTGCCTCCCATTCCTTCCCTGTTGCTGACCATGGCATATGTTCTGTATCGGAAACTAGAGCTGATGTGGTCTATCCAATGTAATTTTCTGAATCAGAACCCCAAACCAAATCTAAAGTTGACCAAAAACTGATTCGTAACTCTTTTGGTATTAATGTTGGAGAGTGGTCCCTGGTCAAAGTGGTCCCTGGTAAAAAAAAAAGTCCCTGGGGTCAAAGGGGTCCTTGGTCAAATAGTCCCTGTTCAAGTGGTCCCTAGTCAAAGTGATCCCTGGTCATAAAAAGGTTGGGAACCACTGGTCTATGCCGTATAGGAGCACAGATCTAGATGTGGACCACATGAATGAGGTAAACTTTTTGAGGCTCCCGTACCCCCATGATGAGGCTTCACACTGGATTACATCTGCTATGTTTAATTTCAAGAAGACATAGGAACTGTAGCTGCATGATATATATTGGGGATAACATGTAGTTTTCCTCTTCAGTGCCTTTGCAAAGCTTAGAAGTAGAGAGCAAAGATCTCACCATCTGAGAAATAAAGATATCCTTCCTCAAGCTATGGAAGCTCTGTGATTAAAGCATCTAGAAGTTGCTTCAACACGGCAACTCTTTAATGTTCTGTGCAGCTCATGTAGACAACTAGCACTTTGTTTCCAATTTTGGTTGCATTCTTTTATTGATTTAAAAATATGCATACATTCTTCCCCCTCCTGAGAGCTTTGCTTCCACCACAATGTTTTGACAATGGTCTTGGCCAAAGAGTCTGTTGGAATATCTTGTTTACATTCAACACTAATTTTAAAGACTCCAGAAATACAACAGAATTACTTTTTTGTTCTTGGTTTGAGGTAGGGCTAGTCCCAAACAGTAATTTTTGGATTTGGCGATGAAAGCTAAAGAAATCATAAAGCCATGTGAATAGTATTATGGATTAAAAAATCTTATATCCCTATGTTCAGATTTGCTTTTGATGGTCTGTAGTGAAACTGGGAGAATGGAGAGGTGTGAGAGGTTCTTTTACAATCATTCATGCTCTTAATTTCCTGAAATGAGGGTGTTTTTTCATACTCACAAGTTTGGTTGGAAAAACGGTACCTGTTTATAGGCTTAGTTCACAAATTCAGCTTAATGGTCCGTGAAACCCTAGAGACATTTAGAAAGGGCAAGTCACCAGGAAATGTTCCTCAACCGAAAGCATACCTTGATAACTTTTAATGAGTTCCCCTCTCGCCCTCACCTCCAATTGGCACTTGATACATTGGCTTTTTTTCAAACGTCTGACCAGCTCCATGTGCTTTGGAAACCCCTTTGCCAAGCCCAACAAGTCTTTGAGGGGATCATTGATGAGTTCACATATTTTGGCTGCCCCAACTTATTAAACAGTCTCCTCATAGGATGTTTTTGTTTTTCAGGCTATATTCCCCCAAAACCTGATTTCCTTGGACAGGGAAATTAAACGCGGGTGGGCTTGGTAACTCTTCAACTTTCGAGGGTTTTCCCCCCTTCCTACCTGGACTATGTTCTCAATAAGAACACAGCAGTTGCTCAGACTAAAGCTCCAAGACCTTTACACCTACTCAGTTAAACCTGTAATCCCCACAATTTACAGTGGAATTGGAGCCATGGTTTTAGTGGGACATTTTTCCCTGCTTAGTTTCTATCAACTAAATACCTGTGATACTTACTGGAAGTCAGCAAAACCAGTGGGGTCAGTCAGCAGTAGATCAGAGATGATTCTGCATTTTCTTACCCATGTAAAGTCATTCTAGTCTGGATTTGAAGAAATATAATAAGCAAAGTGCAGAGGCGGCCCAAGGTAATTTTAAATGGTAGGCGAAAATTATTTTGGTGCCCCCCCCCCCAAAAAAAAACCAGGTGCGGAGGTGAAGTTTCCAGCATGTAACTCCACCTCCGTGCCTGCTGGAAACATCGCAGAGGTGGAGGTGGAGTTTCCAGCCACCAGCGGTGTGCCCCTACGGATCTGGCGCTCTTGGCAGGCACCTACTCCACCGAGTGCATTAATCCGCCCCTGGGAAAGAGTTTACATGGGGTGCATTAATCCGCCCCTGGGAAAGAGTTTACATGGGCAGGAAAACACAGAATCACTGTGAATCCACTGCTGACTGACACCACTGCTTTTGTTGACTTCCAGTAAATAGCACAGGTTTTTTTAGTTCGAACCCAATTTGCCTTTGGGGCAAAGTTGAGAGATGCTCCAGAGCTTCCAGGAAACTCAAAAGTATAGCAGGATTATGAAGCAGTCTGGACAGCTGGGTAGCTTAATTGTGTAACATTAGAAAATGTTGACTATTTCCGCTACCTTGGCAGCCACCTCTCTACAAAATTCAACATTGACACCGAAACACAACACCGTCTGAGCTCTGCGAGTGCAGCATTTTTCCAAATGAAGCACAGAGTGTTTGAGGATCGGGACATCTGTAGGGATACCAAGGTGCTTGTTTATAAAGCTATTGCCCTCCCAACCCTACTATATGCTTGTGAAATGTGGACTACCACATGCAACTCCTGGAATGATTCCATCAGTGTTGCCTCCGAAAAATCCTGCAAATCTCCTGTGAAGACAGGCGGACAAATAGCAGTGTACTGGAAGAAGCTAATACCACCAGCATTGAAGCAATTGTCCTCTGCCATCAACTCCGCTGGACCAGCCATGTTGTCCGAATTCCCGATCACCGTCTCCCAAAGCAGTTGCTGTACTCCAAACTCAAGAATGGAAAACGGAACATTGGAGGACAGGAAAAGAGATTTAAAGATGTGCTCAAACCTTAAAAACTGTGGCATTGACACAGAAAATTGGGAAGCCCTGGCCCTTGAGCACTCTGGCTGGAGGTCAGCTGTGACCAGCAGTGCTGTAGAATTTGAAGAGGCACAAATGGGGGACAAAAGAGAGAAACGTGCCAAGCGGAAGATACGTCAAGCCAACCCCAACTGGAACCACCTCCCACCTAGAAACCGATGCCCTAACTGCAGGAGAACATGCAGGTCAAGAATAGAGCTCCACAGTCACCTAAATACCCACCACCAGTACAACGAACCTAGAAGACAATCTTACTCACTCAACGAGGGATCGCCTAAGTAAGTAAGTAAAGTATGTAAGATTTGGAGTGAACCACCAAGGAGCCCCCCGGTTGCACAATGGGATAAACCCTTGTGCCGGCAGAACTGAAGACTGACAGGTCGGAGGTTTGAATCCGGGGAGAGTGTGGATGAGCTCCCTCTGTCAGCTCCAGCTTCCCATGCGGGGACATGAGAGAAGCCTCCCACATGGATGGTAAAACACTCGGGCATCCCCTGGGCAACAACTTTGTAGACAGCAAATTCTCTCACACCAAAAGCAACTTACAGTTTCTCAAGTGGCTCCTGACGTGGAAAGAACCCCATGGCATCACCTTTTCCTTGTGCTGAATACTGTTCCATCCAAGCTCCTAGCCATCGCAGGCACCTCTGTAGATGTCAGAACAGGGTGCCTGCATGACCAGCAAGAAGGGGAGAGGGGCAATCTCCCCTGATTCTTTCTGATCCTGTGAGCAGCCCATGAGCAGCAACATGTTAAGTTAGCAGCTTCAGCATAACTCCTCAAATTAGCCATGATCAGAGATGCCCAAGTTTCAGTGGAGGCTACGAAAAATAATGCACACTTAAAACTAATATGTCAATAGCATCAATTCCTGGAGATATCAGATTTGCTTATGGTGACTGCATTCTGTTTTGAATGATGTGATGTGTCCCGCACGAAGATTCAGCAGGTCCAAAATGGTCTAGCTAGACTGCTAACAAGATCTTCCCTTGCCGCAACAGATCATCTGACTACTGGACTTTCTGTAAGAATTCAATGTGGGGGAAGGCTTTATTTCAGTCCCATCACTGCCATAAGCTCACTTGGAGACAAAGGAGACGACTACTCCCAGGATATAGAAATCCTTCTCACTGTTTCCTCTATTCTATTATTATTAAATTTCAGACACTTTGTTTTAATCAGCATTGCAAGCCTCTTTGACAGGAGAAATGTATGCATTCATCAATGCGTGAAAGAATGTGAGATTCCCAGCTTTTGAGTTCCAAGATTTTTTTAGGCTTCTTCTCACATCAGTCTAAACTAGGACAATCAAGGGTCCCTGGTGGCAACTACAGTCCAAAATTATTTTGGGTCCAAGGTTGAAAAGCACTGAGTTAAAAAGATCTCAACAGGCCAAGGAGAAGGCTTTGGCCAATCCCATCATTTGGATAAGTGAGGTAGCCACCACAGGCAGCAGATGCTAGAGAGCCCTTTCTGCACTACCATATAAAATCCAGATTATTTGATTTAAACTGGATTATATAGCAGAATAGATTAATATAATCCAGTTCACAGCAGATAATGTGGACTATCTGCTTTGATAATTTGGATTATATGGCAGTATAGAAGTGGTCTAGGTGTTGGGAGAAAGAAAAAAGAGAAATCAAATAAACAGTCTTTTGCTAAATGCAGTAGTATTGTGCTGTCGCTCCCGGGCTATCAACGTCTTATGAAAAGACAAGGATGTGGTCTATCTATCCCGGGGGATTGCTTTTTTGGCCTCCCTTTAAAGGCTCAGGGCTCCAAGGACCAAACTGAACACTTTGGTTAACTCAAACGTTTTATTGTCCAATATATGAGTTAACTTCACTCAGGCACTTTACTTAATTTTCCCAAAATAACAACTGGTGACGTAGTCCCCAAAATGAGGTAGAAAATTTCTTACTTTAAAGTTCCTTTTACTGTTTTTGGTCCATGAAGCTATAACAGAAAAGCTCTCTGAGTCCTTTCTCTTCCAATGGCTTTGAGGTAGGAACACTCGCAGCCCCAATCAGATGGCCAAACTTGGAGTCACGAAGTCTTCCTCTTGAGGCCAGAGTTACCCAGCCTTCCAATATTTTTTTTTTATTTATTAGATTTATTAGCCGCCACTCCCAGTGGCTTGGGGCTGCTTACAACAACATCGTAGCAATAACAATCAACAACAGCATTAAAATCGGAAAATAAAAGAGTTCTAATCAGAGGATGAAACAGTTTCTAAAAAGAACAGAGTCTAGAGATGGCATGCCACAGCTCAAAGGCTTGGCAGAATAGGAACACCTTACAGGCCTTCCGAAAAGCCAGCAAATGGCGCAAAGCCCTAACCTCCGGGGGTAATATGTTCCAGAGGACAGGGGCGGTTATTGAAAATGCCCTTCTCTGTGTTGAGGTGAGCCAAAATTGCTTGACACTGGGCACAGCTAAGAGGTTCATCTCTTCGGATCTAAGTGTTCTCATGAGACAGTATGGGGTTAGGCGGTCCCTCAGGTACACTGGCTCCAGACCATACAAGGCCTTGAAAGTTAAAACTAGCACCTTGAAGGTGATCCGGAACCAGTGCAGTTCCCGCAGAATTAGTGTAATATGGCAGTTCGCAGGGGCTCCCGCGAGCAACGGGGCTGCGGCATTCTGCACCAGCTTAATTTTCCAGGTCACCAACAAGGGCAGGCCAATGTGAAGAGCGTTAGAGTAGTCTAGCCTTGAGATGACCGTAGCTTGGATCACCGTGGCCAAGTCGTGCTGAGACAAGTAGGGGGCAGCCTCCAAGCCGGACAAAGATGGAAAAACGCCCCCCTGCTGACAGCAGAGACCTGGGCCTCCATCGTCAGCAGAGGGTCGAGGATGACTCCCAGGCTCTTTACCAAAGGCGACGGGCATAGTGCCACGCCGTCCAGAGTCGGAAGCTGGCCATCCCCACTGCTGGACGATCCAGCCAAAGGATCTCCGTCTTCGCTGGATTCACCTTCAACCTACTGGCTCGCAGCCATCCAGTAACAGCTTTGAGGCAAAGATGGAAATTATTGGGTACGGTTTCGGGCCTGCCCTCCATCCTCAGAATGAGCTGGGTGTCATCAGCATACTGGTGGCAATCCATCCCAAAGCTATGCACCAGCTGAGCAAGTGGACGCATGTAGATGTTAAATAATATGCTGAGCCTTCTGCTTTAATTCCAAGGAAATCAGACTGTTATTGAAGGATGGCCTGACCAAGGGCCTAGTCTGGCGAACCTTTAGACACGTCCTTACAGGAGGGGTCCTAGTAGTCTCCGGATGTAAAAGTAGCCTGTTCCCCAGATCCCTGGAAAAAGGGGGTGGAACATACTCAATTGGGCTAATGATGATTGGCAGGTGCTAAGGACCAATCAGTGCAACTAAACCTCTTGCAAACTGTGCAGGCTGTAAAAACACACTTTAACAAAGCAAACCTTTAGGAAGTCAAGATTTTCTGTGCAGGTGGCGCTCACTGCGCCGTCACAAGTATCTTCCCCTCTCCCTGAAGAAAGAATTTTTTAAAAGAAAATACAATAACTAAGAAAATGTTTAATACCAATTTAGGCTTTCCCACCCATCCAAAAAAACATATCACCGAGGAAACCAGGGCCAAGGTAAGAAAGGATGTGGTGGGATGAATTTTAAATATGGTTTTTATTTGGTTTCCACCCTGCCACACCACATTCTGCTTATAACTATGGATAGTGTGTCCTATGTAACTTAATTTCTGGGGGGAATATTCTCTAGGGCAGTGATTCCCAAGTTCTGTTCCTCCAAGTGTTTTGTGCTTCAACCTCCAGCAACCCCAGTCATTTTGGCCAATGGTTGGAAATTCTGGAAGATAAAATCTTTCTAGTGAGTTTCCAGGAAAGAAAGAAATAATTGCATTCAATTAACACAAAGATGGTGCATTTCTCTGGCAAATTAGGAAAAATAATCCCTTGTCTCTCAGGTCAGATAGCCTGAGAAGCACTGCTCTACAAGATATTTGAGTGTTTGGATTGAAAAAAACAATTTAAGTATTTGATTTGCTTGTTAGCATTCTGCATCTGGACAGAAAGCCTGGGCAGCATTATTTTAAGACGCGTCATCATTGATACCTACATGTTAAATCATTTGGGTTTGAGACATTTATTTTCTTTATTTTTACATCATAGACTTTCTATTACCAGCTTGTTGAAATTACGGTTGATGTATCAGGACCATGCCAGAACCTGAGATTTCAAAGCTTAACCAAAAGGGGTGGCTCTTTCTGATATCACAGGTCTTTGTGGTATTGCAAGAGCGGTGTTACAACAGACAGCCTTGGTAATGTTGTTAAATTTGATGTATCAACCACAGTTCCACAAACTTTGCTATTCAAGTAAAGACTAACCATTAGCCACTCTAAAGATAGGATGCTGATATGTGTGTACAAGTATGTGTGTACACACTTCCACATTTTCAAAGCAATATTTTCACCCTGGCTAGAGAAAAGGGGCTAGATTATGTGATCTGAGAAGAACAATATCTAATACTCAGGGTAATTTTCAAGTGTAAGCAAACAGTATTTTGGCGCCCCCCCCAAACTAATTACTGAAAAATAAAAGGTAGAAGGAATAAAAGAATTGCCTTACAAACCAGAAGTTTACTTACAACATTATGTTCATATAGTTACATTACATAGAATTAACATAAATTAACTTTTTTGCAAAAAAATGCAAATGATTTTCAGGCTGCCATCCTGCCAAATTTGTCCCAGTTATTTGATGACCTTGGCTCCAGCTGCACAATTTTAAGTTTTTGTTATTTTTGTTGGACAATACTCAAACGTACTCATGGGGCCAAACATCCCTTTGGTTTCTGAATCACCGGACATGGTCATGGTTGTCTCAATCAGAAGATTTTTCACAATAAAATCGTGTTGGACTTTGGATCTTATCGCACCAACAATGTTAAGTTTTGTTATTTTTGTCTACAAGTACTACAAAAGGTTTCCTGGTCAACAGACTTTGGGCCACCTAACCTAAGATGGAATTGGACCAAACTTGGCACACAGAGCCCCCGTGGTCAGCAAAAAATACTGGAGGTCTTTGGGGAAAATTCATCTTGATTTGGTGGAGTTGTAGTTCACCTACACCCAGAGAGCTCTGTGAACCCTGTGATGGATCAGGACCAAACTAGGCACACATACCTGATATGTTGAAATTTGATCTCTGGATGGGTTTGGAGGGTGGTGCTCTAGGCTGCGGTGCCATTCCCTCCTGCTGGACTCGATGCTCCGTCTCCTATCAAAGCTCCGTCCTTGCCTCCCAGCACCTGGCTCACTATCTTCATGAGAGCCAAACTCCCTTCAGCTTCCATGACCTAATCCTCCCCTGTTTCCCAAATCCTTTCCTGAGATCCGAAACCACCTGGTTTCTCATACATTCTGAGTCAGCACTTTCTGGGTCAGCCTGACTTTCCCAGTTATCATAGCCGTCAGGCCATTCATCATCCCAGGCCAAGTTCTCTGTGGGAGAGGAAGGCCCAGCTACCTCGTCATCCCCTTCCTCCATGTTCTCATCAGCTGCAGCTGGCCCTAATGCAAGTGGGACCCCCGGTGCTGCCCCCTGCCCCCCAGGCACGAAAGGGAACTGGGTTGCTACATGGATCAGGACCAAACTAGGCACACATACCTGATATGTTGAAATTTGATTACTGAAGGGGTTTGGGGGAACTGACCTTTCTAGGAGTTGTAGTTCACCCACAACCAGGGAAACTGTGACCTCCACCAATAATGGACCTGGTCTGAGCTTGGCACACAGAATCCCCATGACTAACTCAACCTACTGGAGGAGTTTGAGGGGACTGACTCACCATAGTGAGGGTTGTAGTTTGCCCTACAGTCAAAGAGCATACTGAAACCCACCGATGCGGCATCTACAGCAAACTTACCCAACATAGCTAACTTTAAGTACATACAGTAGTATGCAGTAAAGACTATAGAAAATAGGAAGAGCTCATCACAGGAAGATTGGCACAGTCAAGGAAGCCATGCCCCTGAGTTTGCAATACCTGAGCAGGGTTGTTAGTAAAAGGTCATCTAATTAACCGGGCTGCCATGAAGCAAAGCTGACTTGACAACACATAATAACAACTCAATATATTTTCCCCAAGCTGTGCATAGCAAAGCGTGTCATCTGGGCTCTGTATGACCCGATAACATTGAATACAAAACTACTGCAATAGTCAGGAAGGTGGTTTTGCATGTCGAAGCATATTTATGGACACTGATTCCAGGTGCATTTTTGCATGCGAGAACATTTTTGTACAACAGTGAATCCTGTTCAGTTGGCCAGATTCACTGCAAAAAGGATGCAAGCATCCTTACCTGGGATTTCTAGTAGTCATTTGCCACCATTATCTTTATTTATAGCCTCCTTCTCCCCCCCCCACTCACCCCCCCACCCTATCTCACCTCAAGATTGACCCAGATAGAGATGTGTATAGGAGGTTCATGTTTTAGCCCAGTTGGTCCAGTCTGTTATATGTGCACCTCACATTAAAAGAAAGGATTTTAAAATGTTGTGCACCTTTGAGTCTGTTCCTACATTTGGCAACCCTGTTGCTAATCTATGACTGGGATTTCTTGGCAAGATTTGTTCAGAGGGAGTTTGCCATGTCCGTCTTCTGAGGCTGAGAGAGTGTGACTTGCCCAAGGTCACACAGGCCCCTTCCACACTGTCCTATACCCTAGAATCTGATGCCCAATTATCTTCTTATCCCAGATTACTTGGCAGTATGGAGTCATATAATCCAGTTTAGATGAGATAATCTGAGATCAGATCCTGGAATAGAGGGCACTGTGGAAGGGGCCCCAGTAGGTTTCCACAGCATAACAGTGATTCATGCTCAACCCACTACATTGTGCTGGCGCCACACATTAGAAAACCAATCACAGGCTTCTCCTGGCAAAATCCATTCAGAGAGGGTTTGCCTTTGGCTAGATCTACACTGCCTTGTATCCCAGAATCTGATCCCACAATATATGCTTTGAATTAGGTTATCTGAGTCCACACTGCCACATATTCCAGTTCAAAGCAGGAAATGTGGGATTTTATTCAGCTATGTAGAAGGGGCCTTAGACACTTAAGCTGTCGTGGCTGGGGGCCCTTCCAGACAGCCTTATATCCCAGAATATCAAGGCAGAAAATTCCACAATATCTGCTTTGAACTGGGCTATCTGAGTCCACACTCAGTTATTGTGGGATTTTCTGCCTTGATATTCTGGGATATAGGGCTGTCTGGAAGGGCCCTGGGTGGTATGGAATGGTAGAAGGTCTTTCCCCTTCTCTGCCCAAGAGAACTGGTGCCATTACACAGAACTGCCCAGTCCCACAGCATTCAGCCCTGGCAGTCCAAGTGGTGTCAAACTGCATTGAGTGTACAGTGGGGATGCAGCCTGGAAGCAGAGGGGGGAAAGGTCCGGTGGGTGGGGCCAGGGGCAGAGTCAAGGCACAGCAGGCTCAACCAAGGGGAGTCTGAGGAGGGCTCCTCTCTCCTTTCCCTTTGTACTTCCTTTTTACTCCAAGGCTGAGCCCACAGTTACCTACCTAAGTGCCTAGCTGCCTCCCCCTCCCTCTCTCTCCCTCCCTCCCTCTCTCTCTCTCTCTCTCTCTGCCCACCCTCCTGAAGTGCTACCTCCCTCCTCCTGGCTGCACATGGTGCCAGCCAGGTGAAGGCAGAGAGAGGGGGGGGGAGGGAGAGAGAGGAAGAGGAAGAAGGGATCCCCGCCTGTCTTCCCCTGCCTCATTCGTCAGGGGCAATGGCGACTCCGGTGCCCAGCTGGCCTCAAGAGCACCCCTGGGGGATTGGCGCTCTATGCAACTGCGTAGTTCACCTAATGCTTCAGCCACCCCTGCTAATACTAATGCATTTTTCATTCCCCATGCAAGAGCTAATTGAAGGGTTGTCTATACAGATATATATATATAGATATATATATATATATATATATATATATATATATATATATGCCTCATTTTCAGTGCTGAAGCTACATACAGTGTTTGACCAGCTTCACAGTGAAAGGGCTTATTTTAAGTGTTAAAATACCATATTTTAAACCTCAATTAAAACTGTATCTTTATACAAATAGTCAGGTGTGGGCTAATTGGAGAACAGGGCAGAATGGTATGTGGTTACTTAGTCCACCAACCTTGGTGTGTATCATCATTTTGTAACATTCGGCAATATTACAGACTAGTAGCCTTTCTGAAATGGAAGCATCCCTTTTCAATACTAACACATATATGTGTCTACTAGGCATGTTTTAGAATCCTAAAATGGCGATTCTTATATCAAAAGGGGGGGGGGGGTTGATTATTATATCAAAGACTTACAAAAAATTCCCAAAATTTCGGAAATGTAACTTAAGTACTAACGAAATTGTTAGTAATTCGTATGCCAGAGCATGCGCATTCAGATGGTTTTGGCCTACAACTCCCAGAAATCCTAACAGCTGGTAAATTGGCTGGGATTTCTGGGAGTTGTAAAAACTTGAATAAACCACACTGAATTCTAGATGGGACTCTCCAAATAGGAAGGAGGGAGGGAAGGAGGGAGGAGGGAGGGGGGGTTTTCTATTCTTGGAAGCAGCAAAAGAAAAGGAGGAGGAGCCCCCCCCCCTCGCTCCTCGCTGCCTCTCTCTCACCCCGATCCTGAGGGAGCGAGGGCCCAAGTTTGCCCAGGCTGAGAGGAAAAGGAAGAGGCCTGAGTCTGTGAGGAATGGTGGGAGTTGAAGTCCAAAACACGTACCTGGAGGGCTGAAGCTGGCCCCTGCGATGGGGCATGGCAGAGCAACGGGGAAGAGAAGCACCTGAGAGAGCGCAGGGAGAGAGAGGAGGAGAAGCGTGTGTGTGTGTGTGTGTGTGTGTGTGTGTGAAGCAGGCCCCTGCGAAGGGGCATGGCAGCAGAGCAACGGGGAAGAGAAGGGGGGGAAGCCTGGAGGACTACACTTTCCAGAATGCATTGCCTAGCCTACCTAGCAGCAGCGTCACTTCCAGTTCCTCATAGAAATGCGGGAAAAAGAAGAAGCTGAATGAAGGCGGGAAGGAAATGAGGGGGAGAAGACAGGGAGAAGTGAGTAGTACAATAATTAATTAATTAATACTTAAGAATTTCTTACGATCCTAACGCAAATTGTTGGCCTCAAGAACCGTAAAAGGAAGTCTACTTCCGGGATCGTGGCAGCGATATGTAAAACCTCAAAAGTCCCATTACATACGAATCTCTTACGAATCCTTTTAATTTCCGTTTCATTTTTCTCATGCCTAGTGTCTACGTAGCCAAGTGACTTATGGCATCTGCATGTTTTCTAAGTAACCAAAATGAATTATTTTAGTTATTTCTGAGATATGAGAAAGTAATGTATTTCTTTTTTAAACTTATGTATCATGGTAACCAACCACTTTGTGGGACTCTTAGTATCATAACTAATTATTTTAAAAATAACTATTCCAAGCTCTGTCAATGGAACAAAGACTATAAAAGATCTTTTTTTAAAAAAAAATCGAATGGCAATTGCACAATGCTTTCAAATATATTTTGCGCTTGCAAAAATGCAGATATTTACTAGTTACATATAGTATATTAATAAAACTGTAATTCATACTTTCTCAAAAAGCTTAGTAAGCAAAAAAAACCTCTTTGCAATAATTTAATTCTTTCCACAAGTAGATAGTAAGGAGAGCAATTGAACACTGTCAGCACCTGTGTCCCATCCGTACTGGATACTACAAAAGAACAAGATATATCCAGATTTAAAATTTATTTGCAGATGTCAAGGAAAGAGTGGTCTTCATCTTTAATATTACCTGGGGAACTACTTTCACTTCCTTTGACTCACGCACTGAACCAGATATAAAATCTCTCCACCTGACCTGGAGAATTTGCAGGTGCCTTACACATGTCAACTAGATTAGAATGGATCACACTACCTTTGATGTTACTGCTGTTCAGGCTCATTTCCATAGTCATTCTGATTGCTTGTGAAAGGACACTTGAAGCTTAACACAAAACTCCTCTGCTTCCAGTGAAATGTAACTAAATAAACAATCAAGAATACACAGTTTTTGTTGACCATCACTAAAATCTAAGAGAAGTTCTCCTCACCTTATACTTCATTTTTATAAGAATCAGAAAACTCTGAAAAAACTATGGGTGCAGTAGTATTACTAGTTGGGTTCAAAGGATATGAGCCCTACTAGGTAATAGAATTTTTGGTGAAGTGTATTACATTTAATTAAAAATATCCCTGACATTAGATATAACCACATCAAAAAAATAGGGTTTTTTAAAATAAACTATATTTAGCCTTTGTGATCCCTGTCAATAAGGCTAAAACTCTTTGCTAATTTTACTTTCTAGTCAGAGCTACCCAGTTACTATGATGTATGTTTGCACTACTAGCATATGCTGGATTTTTAATAGCTGATTTTTGTCAAATTTTCTAGACTTTTAGTTAAAATATTGTGGTATGGTCTAGAATGGAAGGAGCTCCATTGGGATGACACCATGAGTTATTTTGTGGTGATGCCACTGCATTGGAGTTTTCAGGGATAACGGTATCATTCTTTTCAACCTGTCAACCAATACCTGCTACCAATACTTGCAATTCAATCTTTCAGGTGGAAGGAGATTTGCAAGTATTGGTAGAAGCATGGGAATAATACAACTCCTGGCATATATGGTTACAAAAGCAGACTGTGACTTATATAAGGCAGGCATGGACAAACGTCAGCCCTCCGTGTGTTTTGGACTTCAACTCCCACAATTCCTAACAGACCATGGCTGATATAAGGGATGGAGAACCTGTGCTCCTCTAGATGTTGCTGGGCCAATTCCTAACATCATTTACCATTGGCCATACTAGAGGGAATTGACAAGAGTTGGAGACCAAGGACCTCTGGAGAGATTCCTTTCCCAGGTTAATACTGAAAGCAAACCTTCTCTCCACCTCCCTGGGGTTTAAATTTATTTTATTTGCAAAAGTGTCTGTTAAATGTTTGTATTTCACTTCAGAATTTTAGGGAAACCACAGTGAGGTATGCCTGTGATCTAACTATAGTCTCAGATTGTCTCCTTTCCCCTTAAACGCCAAGATATTTTCAGAGTCTTCCCATTCTTCATATTCAATGAAGAAAGAAAGGAAGAACATTCCTTTCTTTTTTCCCCTTTGGAGTAGACTCATTTCTGTCTTTACGCTGCTCCAGGAATGTAGCCACAAGAGAGCAAGAGGAACCCCAGAAGAAGGAAGAAATTCAATTTTAAACTAAAATTATAATTCATGAGGAACAGCTGAACAGGCTATGTCACATCTCATTTATGTCATCCCAGATGCTGTCCTTTACCAAAAGTTTACCTGCACTCCAAAATTAGAGTAAATCACACATCAGTCTCTCTAAATCTCATCAGTCTCAATGGAATATAAGCATGGTTCAATATGTGCTGAATGGTACTCTTAAACCACTTTCACTACCTTGTGTGTGTGTATGCACTGTTAAGTTGCCTGCTGACTTAGGGACATTTTCCCACCGGCGTTACAGAATGGAGGCTATTTGTTTGATCGGCACCTGCAAAATTCTGTGAAATGTAATTTAGAGAAGCTGATCGACATCTCTAGCTGAGAATTCCAAAGGCTCTGCCCTGAACTACATTTCCCAGAATTCTGCAGGAGCAACTCAGACAATTGGCAGATGATACCGTCCATTCTATAATGCTGTGGGAAAACGAAGTGATCCCATGAATTTCATAGCATTTTCTTTGGCAGGGAATGCTCAGAGGTGGTTTTGCCAATTTCCTCCTTTGAAATAGAACCTGCAGCACCTAGTATATGCCATCCAACTACTAACTGAGATGACCCTGTTCAACTTCCAAGAGCAGATGTAATCTGGTGCTATTAGATTATTTAGACCCTACTGTCTCTATCATGCCGTCTCACTTTTTCCATATGGCCCTTAACATATTTGCTAAGAAACTAATCTGCTAGTTCATGTTCTATTTATGATCATTAATAATCTCAAGGTCCTTTTTACATGTGTTACTGCTGAGAAATCCGCCTGGAGGTCATTAGGCGGAGAGCTTTCTCAGCCTCCGCCCCAAAACTGTGGAACTCTCTGCCACCCGAAATCCGAGCCATGCGCGAACTGAGATGCTTTACTGTTGCACTGAAGACGTGGCTCTTTGGCAGAGCGTTTGATTAGTTGTTTTAATTGTAATTCTTTTAAAGTGTTGTATTGGTTTTATGTTGTAAGTTGCCCAGAGCACCGCTGGTGGAGGGCAACTAAGTAAGTAATACAAATTGATTGATTGATTGAACCAAGTATCCTCCATTTGATATATGTTTTTTTGATATATATCAAAAAAGTGTATAAAGTCTATATGAATTATAAATGAATTTTGTGTTTAGCCTTGAATCTCATCTCCAAAATATCTTATTATGTTTATACACATTGTCAGGACTGGGAAACCTGAGCTTAGGAGAAGTTCAGGTTCCCAGCCTGCCATGAGATTGCACCGACCTTTGCCCCAGTTCTTTGGTGACCTTGGCTCCAGTTGCATGGAGACTGTGCTGAGTCAGATGGGAGTGATGTAACTTCCAGGTGTATGCGGGGCTGCGGAGGGAAGTGAGGCAAACTCCTCCGAGCCTGGACATTGGACAATTGGACTCATAATGCTGATTCATGGACCCATGAGGTCACATCCCTTTGGACTGTGGGATATGCTGACTCACCCGGATATGGTGCAACCCTGCTTGGACATTGCATGGGCAATGGGAGGGGGCTTAGGTTATATAAGGTGTGTTTGGGTGGCGGGCCGGTGCTTTAGCTTCACATGTGTCGTACCTGCAATAAAATCGTGTTGGACCGTGCCTCACCTACGCGCGTGATCCTTACCGAGTGTTGGAGAGTCGTTACAGATGCTAAAGCCCCTTTTCAACTATCCCAGCAATGGAGAGGTTGGCTTGGAAAGAAGAAGAATATATTGATAGATGGGATTTGGCTCCTGAAGAAGTCCGGCGAACTATGGAGTGGGATTGGACCACCCTTGATCAAGTGGGGTTCCCGGATGAGCACCGAGAGATGATGGCGTCGGGAGGTGCGGTTGCCCAGGAGGATGAGCTTCGAGAAGCGGAGCGACTGTGGGAAGCTCAGGTGAGCTCGGTAATGGCCTGTCGAAGGAGGGAGCAATACGGCTCCAGTCAGGCAGAGGTCCGGAGGGCCGGAGGGATCGGAGAAGCTGTTCCGAAGGACTGGTCAGCTCAGGCGGATCCAGAAGTGTGTGCGACCAGGGAGACTGTGCCGAAGGACAGGCCAGTTCAGGTGGACCTGGCGGAGCGTGGTAGTGAGACCACGGAACCTGCATCACTGTCAGAGTTGGAAGTGATGAAATGTAAGTTGGAGGCCATGGAACAGACCATGAGGAGGATGTCTCGAGCCATGTCCCAAAGAGAACCGATAGAGTCGGTATGGAGTGCCCCGGGAGGAGGAGACTTCACTTATTATTCATGGATGGATGGCGGACCATCAGCTGAGCGTCCTAGATCTCCTCTAGGAGTGAGGACCGTAGGTGGCCATCCAGAAGGAAGTCCGGTTCTGGTGAGGCGCCCGGTGCAACCGGCTGGAATGGGGAGAGGTGTCTCAAGGCTCGAGGTCCCTCAAGGGAGGGGAGTGCTGTCCCAGGAGTTCGGGGCCCGTATGAAGAAGGAACCCTTGCGGGTGGAGTTTGAAGGTGAAGCCTGCAAGGTAGCCTTTTTTGCTGCTGCGGTGCAAGATCATATGGAGGACTACGGTCACCTTTATCCCAGTGACAGCAGCCGAGTGCGGGCCATCGGAGCGGTGTTCAAAGGAAGGGCAGCTGAATGGTATGTCCAATGCCATGACCGCCGGGACCCATGTTTGAGATCCGTGGGAGCTTTCCTGCAGGCGATCCGAAATCGGTTTCGGGATCCGTTGGAAAGAATTAAGGCGAAGGAAGCGCTGCGCTGCCTGGCCCAGGGATCCCGGTCCGTCACCCAGTATGCGGAGGAATTTATGGGATTGGCTGGAAAAGTTGCAGAATGGTCTCAAGCTACCCTACTTGAGTTGTTTAAGGACGGCCTGCGGAAGGAGATCCTCGAGTGGTGTCTGCATCGGGATGATCCTGGCGATGTCGATGGTTGGATCCAGTTGGCCGGCAGCGTGGAGGGGATCCTAGCCCAGGTGCAGCAGCATCGTTTCCAGTCTGCGAGGTCCAGGGGAGGGGCGATTCCGAGGAGGAGAGCCTAGACGTGGCAGTGACAACCGATCCAGTACTACAAGGAGGCCCACGATGGGACGAGGCCTTTGTTTCATTTGTTCCCAACCCGGTCATTTTGCGTCCCAGTGTCGGCAGAGGCAGGTGCTGGAGCCGGTGAAGGTGGCCTCTGCTAAAGCAGCTTGTGTGGACAATGATGATACCAAGAGTGTTGGGGTGAGCTCTAATATACAATGTACCTTGGGGCTGTTTAAAGGGGACGAGATTGTGGAGAAAAAAGCTTTAGTGGACTGCGGGTGTTCGGAGAACATTATGTCCCCGAAGTTGATAGCGGATTTGGGTGGGGGGACAAAGCCCTTGGAAACGTCCATAACCTTTACTCAATTGGATGGGTCCTCTATTGAGGGTGGACCGTTCTCTGTGGGGACTAAAGATTTAAAGGGTCGGGTGGGACCCTGGGAGGGGGATATTGACTTTGTGGTGGCCCCCATTAAAGGACATGAGGTGGTGTTGGGGTTGCCATGGCTAGAGCAGGCAAACCCCAAGATCGATTGGAAAACAGGGATTGTACAGTGTGCTCCTAATAAAGGGGGGAGGTTAGAAGTGAAGTGCAAGGGGTGCCTGTCGAGTATTGGGATTATGCAGATGTGTTTAACCCGATTCTGGCTCAGGTCTTTCCCCCGCAATGTACAGTGTAGTATAGAGGTTAAGGAAGGAGCTGTCTTGCCTAAACCAAAGATCTATGCCATGACTGTGAAGGAGAAGGAGGCTTTAAGGGAGCAAATAGACGGGTATTTAGACAAGGGGTTTATTCGGAGGTCTGAGTCTCCCATTGCGGCACCAGTTTTGTTTCGTGAAAAGAAGGATGGTAGGTTGCGATTGTGTATTGATTATAGAGGTTTGAATGCTGTTAGTACTACTAACTGTTACCCTTTACCATTAATCAAGGATTTGTTGGGTCAGTTAGGTGGTGGTAGATTTTTTACCAAGTTGGATTTGATTGACGCGTTTCATATGGTGAGGGTGAAAAGGAGCGACCAATGGAAGACTGCTTTCTCCTGCCCCCTCGGGCTTTTCGAATGGACCGTAATGTCATTCGGATTAGCAGGAGCTCCAGGTATTTTCATGCAATTGATTAATGAGGTGTTGCACCCCCTTTTGTATAAAGGGGTGTTTGTATATCTGGATGATATTGTGATTGTGACGCATACTAGAGATGAGCATGTTCGTCTGGTGAGAGAGGCGTTAGAGA
Source organism: Anolis apletophallus (assembly GCA_030556195.1). Taxonomy (NCBI): domain Eukaryota; kingdom Metazoa; phylum Chordata; class Lepidosauria; order Squamata; family Anolidae; genus Anolis; species Anolis apletophallus. Next base: position 190,727,233 of record JARBWK010000003.1, read on the forward strand.
GATTGCGACAGGTGAGTCTGTATGTGAAGTTGAGTAAATGCGAATTTGGCAAGAATCAGATTGATTTCTTGGGGTATAGGATTAGTGAGAATGGAGTTGCGATGGATCCGGCTAAGGTAGATGATGTGTTGAATTGGGAGGCTCCGCAAACTCGTAGGCAGCTGCAGGCTTTCTTAGGGTTAGCCAATTTTTATCGCACTTTTATATCGGAGTTTTCAGCGATAACCCTCCCGCTTACTGAGTTATTGAAGACCAAGGGCAAGGGTGAGTCGAAGAGGACCAGGTCTCCAGGAGCTAAGCTGGATTGGACGGAGGATTGTCAGGAGGCTTTCGTGAAATTGAAAAGAGCCTTTACTAATGGACCCTTGTTAATGCATCCGAATGTGGATAAGCCTTTTGTGGTGCAGTGCGATGATTCTGCTTGGGCGTATGGCGGGGTGTTAATGCAGGAGGATGATCAAGGTAGACTGAGGCCATGTGCATATTTTTCTAAGAAATTTGGAGAGCATGAGAGGAAGTGGCCAGTCTGGGAAAAGGAGGCATTTGCTGTGCGGAACGCTTTGCAAACGTGGTGGCAGTTTTTAGAGGGGGCTGCTTTCCCTTTTGTGGTGATGACTGATCATCAGAACCTCCAGTATTTAAGGAACCCTCAGAAGTTGTCTCCCAAGTTGGTGAGGTGGGCTCAGTTTTTCGCTCGGTTTAATTTCAGGCTGCAGCATATAAGAGGCAAAGAGAATGTGGTGGCTGATGCATTGTCCCGGTATCCGAGTGTGGGGGAGAATGAATTGCATAAGTCAGAGGAGGTGTTTGCTAGAGAGCATTGGGGTCTGGCAGTGCAGACAAGATCCCAAACGGCGAATGAGATTAAGAAGGAGGAAGGCGTGGTAGACGAGTGGAGTTTGGAATTACAGAAAGGTTATATAGGTGATGTGTGGTTACAGGATCATGAGAAAGAATGTAGGCCATTGAATGGTTTGTGGATTATGGGAGGCAAGGTGTATGTCCCTCAGAGTATGAGAGAGAAAGTGCTGAGGTTGAATCACGATCATAGGTCTGCTGGTCATTGGGGAGTCACGAAGACTCTTTTGGCCCTAAAAAAGCGGTATTGGTGGCCAGGCATGAGGGCTGAGGTGAAGAGATATATAGAGTGTTGTGAGGCGTGTGCTAGAAATAAGGTTCCCTGCTAAGCGCAGGGGTTGATTCAAGTGGTAGTTACTCCGTGAGGCCGTGGGCGATGTCAGCACTGACTTTGGGGAGCTGCCCTCGAGTTGGGGTTATAGGTATATTTGGACCGTGCTGGATATGTTTTCAAAACAGGCCCATTTTATTCCATTGAAGGGATTGCCTTCTGCAGAGAGATGGCTGAGTTGTATGTGCAGCATGTGTACCGGTTGCATGGATGCCCGGAGCAAGTTCTAAGTGATCGTGGAGTTCAATTTACTGCTCAATTCTGGGAGCGATTTTTGGAGGTGTTGGGGGCTCAGAGGCGTCTTACGACCGCTTATCATCCTTGTTGCAATGCAATGGCGTGGAGAGAACGAGAAAATCGTTGGGGGTTATTTGCGTATTTTCAGCAACAAGGATCAAAATAACTGGTCCGATCTATTGCCTTATGCTGAGATGGCTTATAACAGCTCTGTGCATTCTTCCACCGGGAAGTCTCCCTTGAGGTAGTCTATGGTCAGGAGGTGGCTCCTTGCCCCAGCTGGGAGTTGGGAGGGAGGAGAAGGTGGAATGGAAGATACGAGCCCGAGAGGACTGGAAGGAAGTCGCATGAGGCTTTGGGAAAGGCGCAGCGTTCTTACAAGTTATTTTGGAGACCGGAAGAGGCAAGAAGGGGAGGAGTATAGCGAAGGAGATTTAGTATGGCTATCCACACAGAATTTAAAATTGGGGTATCCGTCCAAGAAGTTGAGTCCGAAATATATTGGGCCTTTTAGAGTTGAGAAGGCGGTGAATAAGGTCTCTTATACCCTTCTGTTGCCCAAGAGTTTAGGGAACTTCCAGGTGTATGCGGGGGCTGGAGGGAAGTGAGGCAAACTCCTCCGAGCCTGGACATTGGACAATTGGACTCATAACGCTGATTCATGGACCCATGAGGTCACATCCCTTGGACTGTGGGATATGCTGACTCACCCGGATATGGTGCAACCCTGCTTGGACATTGCATGGGCAATGGGAGGGGGCTTAGGTTATATAAGGTGTGTTTGGGTGGCGGGCCGGTGCTTTAGCTTCACATGTGTCGTACCTGCAATAAAATCGTGTTGGACCGTGCTTCAATCTACACATGATCCTTACCAAGTGTTGGAGAGTCGTTACACACATAATACCTAGGGACATTAGATCAGCCTCCTCCCTCCTAACATTTCGAAAGAAAGTCAAGACTTGGCTGTTTGAGCAGGCTTTTGCAGATGAAATATAACTATTTAATTGTGATCGCGGAATGATTTGATGATGTGATAGATAAAATGATAAGAGGCTGGGAACTGTAATTTTTTAAATTTTAATTGCTAATTGTTTATTGTTTTTATCTGTTATTATATAACTGTTTTTAATTGTATTTGTGCACTGGTTGCCATGTGTAAACCGCCCCGAGTCGCCTTCAGGCTGAGAGGGGCGGTATAGAAATATAGTAAATAAATAAATTCAAACTCTGGAAAAATAAAAATAGAAAAGGAGGACACTTTTGGTCCCAAGCAGGTCAGATAAGGGATGCTCAACCTACACATGCTCATTTTTTCCTTTCTATCTCCTCCTCAAGTTTACTGTGCTTTTTCAGATATTTCAGCTATTGTTATAACTCCATTTGTCCTCAGCACACTTCCATTATTGCATTAGTCCCTCTATTTCAGTTTTCATCCTTGGTGGTTGCATTTAAGACATCACCCCGCCCCTCATGAGTTGAAGAGCAAACTACGCATAACCAAATGTCGTGAATCATTTGCCCTTCATTCTTTTTATTATTTGTTTGTTTGTTTATTTGCCCTATCTATACCCTGCCTTTCTCTACCCCCAAAGGGAACTCAAGGTGGCTTACATATAGCAATTATTCAATGCCTTGATGCACATACAATTCCAGTAACATTAAAATTAATACATATTAACAATATAATATGCCCCCTGGTGGCACAGCGGGTTAAATTACTGAGCTGCTGAACTTGCTGACCGAAAAGTTTGCAGTTCGAATCTAAAGAGCGGGGTGAGCTCCCTTGTTAGGCCCAGCTTCTACCAACCTAGCAGTTCGAAAACATGCAAATATAAGTAGATCAATAGGTACAACTTCCTCAGGACAGTAACAGCGCTCCATTCGGTCATGCTGGCCACATGGCCTAGGAGGTGTCTACGGACAACGCTTGCTTTTTGGCTTAGAAAAGGAGATGAGCACCACTATGCCGTCACACCAGGTCTGTTTAAAATTAAAACTGGCAGATGTGTTGTCCTTTCTACCTGGTGGACTGCAAAGCGCTTGCTGAAAAAGCTAGGTGGTCTGGCAACCCAAAAAAAACTCCAAAATAAAGTTGAAAATCAAACAGTTTATTCAATAACAAAGTCTTTGCAGGACTTGGCACAGCTTCTTAATGGTTGCAAAAAAACAGAGTGGAAATGCCTTTGGTTGTTGCTCAAAAGATTCCTACTGCTTCTTTTTGGATGGCAGGAAACCCGATATTTCCACCCTGGTCCTAGGTGTTTGGTAGAAGGAACCACTCCTTCCCCCCTAAACCTAAGCTCAGTCCAAAAGGTGACCTAAAGCTGGGCTGGTAACCAGATGTCTATCCTATACAGCATGCAAAGCCAGTCTCTGCAAGGTACCATAAACTCATCTGGCTCAGCACTCCCCAGCTAATGGTCAAGCAAATAGCAATCAGCAGGTCAGCATGCAGGTTAGCACGCAGGTTAGCACCCAGGTAAGCACCCAGTAAGCACCCAGTAAGCACCCAGGTACTTACGGTGACCCTTTCGGAGCCAATCCTGGCTGGCCAAAACACATCTGGCTTCCTTCCCTCTCTGAAAGGAACTAAAACACTTTCTAAAATGGAGGCCAATCCCCAGGAAGAAAAAAAGGGGCGGACACCAACTAAAAGATACATTTGCAGAGCTTTAGGTGGCAAATTCTGCACAGGCTGCAACCTTGCTAATAATTAACAGGCAAGGTGCCAGTGTGTCTGAACAGTCCCAGTAAAAATGCAAAAGGAAAAAATGCTGCCTTTTAAAAACCAAACTATGGGGCTATGCATATAAAACGTCTGGAGGACGGAACAACCACCGCCCCATAGTCGGACACAACTAGACTTAATGTCAAGGGGAAACCTTTAATTTACTTAACAATATAATACATATTGATCAGTTAAGCAGTAAGAATGGAAAGCTAAGGAAAATGGACTATGGATTGGCTTCCAATTGTGTTGTGCTCGCTGAATCCATTTCTAGATAAGGCTAGACAGTATTATTGTACTTTTATCATTGTACTTTTTATTTTTAAACACAGTTTAAACTAATTTAATGTATTATTCATAGGTAATTACTGTATGTATTATTTGTTATGTAGTGGCATCAAATTGTGCCGACTGTAAGCCGCCCTGAGACCCCCCCCCCTTTGGGGGTTGAGAAGAGCGGGGTACAAATGCTTGAAATAAATAAATAAAAAGAAGAATGGAATGGCTAATGTTTCCATATACAGTGTTCCCTTGCTACTTCGCGGTTTACTTATTGCGGACTCGATGTTTCGCGGATTTAAAAAATATTAATTTAAAATATATATAATGGTATTTTTGCTGTTTTTTTTGATTTTGCCGCCGCCGCTCTTCAAGGCGCTTTCCCTCAGTCCTCCCTCCTCCAGCCTTGAAGGACCTTTCCTTCCTTTCCTTTACTTTATTTTAAGTTTATAAAGACTTAAAATAGTGTATAACTACTAAAATAATGTAAAAATATTAAAATAAATAAAGCATCCCTGCATCGTGGTTTTTCACTTATTGCGGGAGGTCCTGGAACCTAACCCCAGCAATAAGTGAGGGAACACTGTTGTGGTGCCCCCAAGGGGCTGTTCTTACATCTGTACTCTGTACCTATTTCGACCTACCTGCAAAGTCTTTGTTCTATTGTCCAGCCATGCGGTCACTCAGGGGAGGAGCTGCATCCTGGCTCCAAACCTGGTGTCACCGCCCTTAACTCCTCCCTTTTCCGGAGTTTACCTGAGGGGCTGGATTTCCTCTCTGGCCTCATTCCAGAGACCACATGGGACATAGCAAGATGGAAATCTAGCAACTTAGCTCACTGCAACAAAGCCAACCTATGCTTTCAGCCATAATTTAGTACCCGAGCAATTGCTGAACTGGGTCCCTTCCGGAGGGCGTGTAAGACGGCCCTCTTCGAGCTGGCCTTTAATTAGGCGTACTGAACCAAAAAACTCCGATGTATGTCCTCCCAACCTATGCTCTGACAATGTAACCGTTTTTAAATGTGGCTTATGTTTTAGGTTATGCTTATGTTTTAATAATTGTAGGGCCGCATGTTGACATGTTGCAACATGCCACCCATGTATTTTGCTGTGATCCGCCCCGAGCCTGCTGGGAGGAGCGGAATATAAAAATGAATAATAAATAAATAAATAAATAAATAAATAATTTACAGGGACAAAGGAAGGTCAGCCTTCGCCCATAGCCTGTAGATTTTGGGGATCCGGAGAACCTCGCGAGTCAAGGGAACCATTGAAAGCAACAGGAGCCTGGAATTCAAGAGAGACCATCACCCTGCAAAGTTTAGAGGCAAGTGACTGTAAACCCCTTTTCAAGGAACCCCTTTTGCAACCAACTAAGCATTTTGGGCCACCAGCATTTTTTACTGGTTGTATTCAATAAAACTTGTTTTGAGTTCACTATTTATGGGTCCAGCACTCATTCTTAAAGATATTCCGAGCCTCCCTGTATGTGGGTCAGCTTGTCCTCTACCTTCAGGGCTATAGCTTGTGTGTACCTCCTTTTAAAGCCTTTTTTAGGCCCTGAAGACAGAAGAACTGTAAAGGGGAAACATCCACGCCTGCAAACATGAACTGTCAGAGTTCTGCAGGAAGTCAGACCTCTTTAATTTGGAGGTTCACACTTGGAAGAAATGGTGTCAACTCGCCAGTCTTGAGAATTTTCCTACAGCCTTATCTGTAATAAGAGAACTAAAGTCGAAAAATGGGGGGTGTGCTGGGAAACTTCTTTCTCATAAGCAAGGAGATGGGTCATAACATTTTTAAACAACGATAGCAATTATTTATTATATCAAAGCCATTTGCTGTTTTATTTGGAATTCTGGCGCCTTTTTAAAAAGGCTTTCCATAATATGACAGCAATTACAGTCATCAAAATGCTCCATAAAAGATGCTGAACGGGGGGCCCTGGAAGATGCTTCCCATTCTCCTCCTTCATAATGAACATGCATTACATCACAGGGTGGTTTATTTTTAAAAGGACCTCAGGAATGTAATGATAGTCGATGTAGACAAGGAAAAATTAATAGAGAGCAAGAGAGCATCACTGCTCCACAAATTCCAGTTATAAAACACTCCTCTCTGTTAGACAGAAAAGCTTTTTTGCGAGCAAAGATTTGAAACAAACAGTTTATCTGATGCATTAAATCACCAATGAATAAAAATGGAATTAAAATTATCTTCAATTTTTAAAAAGTACTCTCTGGCACTGTGTATAAATATACGGCCTCATTCTTAATTGCAAAAACCAACCACATATTTGAAAATACCCTCATATGCATGCCATTGAACCTGGGCTGCCAGAACAAAACTAAAGATGAGTCCTATACCTTTAATGATTGTGTAGAGGAAGGAAATTCAGTGCATGTTGTTTGTCTCACAATCAGGTTAATAACACCTACTAAAATTATGAAACACAATACATTTTAATTTTTGGTATACAAGTTAAAGCTTTTACATACCAAAATGCAATCTAACAACAGACATTTCTGGAGCTAAAAATCTCATTCCATATACAGGACTAGAAAGAAACTAGAGAACCACAACAAAGGTGTGGTTTTAAAATATTTGTTTCAGCTGATAGTCAAAAATTAGGGGGCATAGAGATGAGAGAATGAAATAGCCTTCAAGGATATATCATGCAATTGAAAAACCTTTGAGTTGATTGCATGATATGTCCTGAATGTGGCCTCATCTTAAAGTTGTGTCCAGTTTGATAGGTGTCTTAAGGAAAAAGACACAAGTTTCTATGCTGATCTATATGCAGAACAAACTATGTCTACACAGGTAAAGTATTTATTTATTTATTTATTTAAAGTAAAGCCGACTCACCTTGCAGCTGCTGTGAGATGTTTACATGGCCTATGGCTGGTTTCACAGCAGAAGCGTTTATTTATATATTATTTATTTACTATACTTGTATTTACTATACTTTACCTCTACCAGCCCACACCACAGGAAGAACACCACCATCCCCACGTCAGCATAGGCAAATCTGAGCTTAAGTCTGTTCAGCAGTTCACCTACCTGGGAAGCATCATCTCTTCAGACGCTAAGATTGATAAAGAGTTAGATCACAGTTTAGCAAAGGCATATGGTGCATTTGGAAAGCTTCACAAAAGAGTCTGGAGCCATAAGCACCTGAGGCAAAGCACAAAAATCTGTGTGTACAGAGCTATCGTACTGTCTATTCTCCTCTATGGGTCTGAAACATGGGTCACCTATCGCCAACATCTACGACTTCTAACGCTCATCAGCGCTGTCTTCGCACAATCCTAAATATACACTGGGCCAACTATGACTAATATGACTGTGTCCTGAGCAGATCACTACATTGAGGCCATGCTATTGAGGTAATACAGCTGGGCAGGGCACGCTGATGGAGGACCATGCCTCCCAAAGATACTACCTTATGGTGAACCCTCTGGTCAGCGAAGAGAGGCGTTCAAAAGAGATATAACTCCTGAAACAATATCTCAGGCTCAGCCAGATTGATCATCAACAATGGTCCACCCTGGCCTCACATCGAGGCATGGAGATGCACTATCCACAATGCTGCCACTTTCCCAAGACATGCCAAAAGGGTCTTGAAGAGAAACGATAAAAGAACTAACTTGAAACAACACCCAAGGAGACTTTCTATGCTTTGCAACCGAACTTGCCTATCTCAGATTGGCCTTTGTCATCAACGCGCTTCTAAAAAGCGTGGGATGAGTCCTCCTAAGAACCTTCATTTGCGAAGTAATGCTTACTTTTTCTCAGCCTATCGGCGAACAAGCGGTTTTCATAAGTCATCACACATAATATCAAAATACAAATTAAACATTCAAAACAATATAAAAACCACAACAGAAACAATAAAACCAACATAATTAGTGTCTCATGTTAAAAACATTGTCCAATTCCATCATCTAGTCATTCCATTTTCTATGTCAGTTACTCTGCATTTGTAAACACCTCTCACAACTATATCTTAACGTGTCGAAACATTAAGAGTGAAGGAGTCGACCAATATCCTTAGGGAGGGCTGCCCATAGCATTGTTTCCAATCATTAATCCAGAAAAGGGTGAAATGGAAATTACTAATTGTTTTTGAGATATGACAACTGATTAGCTTGGATCCAGTTTCATCGTATACTTCACCAATCAATCACTTGTCACCAACAAGCAGGGCCGTAGCCAGGATTTGCTCGGAGGGGGCTGAGTTTGGTTCAAATGAGACCGGTGGGAAGAGGGTCTGATCTTACAAATCTTGTATTGTTATCCCAATGACCCCATTAATGTGGGATAATGAGCATGTGGTGATCAGATCATGATATGAATAAACATAACAGCTTAAATAATGTACCAGTAAGGCCTTCTCAAGCCGGACCACCCTGAGGGGGGGCTCTTTACCCCCCATGGCTACATGCTCTGCCAACAAGATACACCTCTCTAGCAGAACCTTGTGGCAATGTTGCTTCTGCTATTCATGCTGGGTGTCTTATTGAGACTTCATCAAAAGTGACATCACCAGCAATCATTCAGAGGGATCTGCTTTTGGGCAATCAAACAGTGGATGGCCCCAATGTGTTGTTGACCTGGCTGGCTATCTGGACACCAAGAGGATTTGGGGATGCTCCTATGCTGCATCGTGGCAGCTCCAGAGCACTTTACTCCGATTATTTGGGTAAATGTAGATGCAGTCAGTTTAATGCCTTCCAGACAGGCACTATACTCCAGGATCTGATATGTTTATCCTAGATTTATCTGCAGTGCAGACTCATATAATCCAGTTTAAAGCAGAAAAACTGGGATCAGATCCTAGGATATAGGGCCTGTCTGGCAGGGCCCTTAGATTGATATTCAATATGCAGCGATATCGTATGAACAGGGGCGGTCCTTGCAATCCCGCTGACTACGACGCGTAGAAGCTACCTGCAGATGCTCTGTAGACGTTTCTCCGCGCGATGCGCCGATCGGTTGGCGCACGCACTGCCTCCGAAGCACGCCTGCCGCTTGGGAGCCAGCCGCATGTGCCATGGCTCCAAAGTGGCAGGTGCGCCGAGGCAGTGCGTGTGCGCGGGGCCATTCACGCATGCACAGAAACGCCTACAGGCGCTACAGTGCCTTTGGGTGCTTCTGCGCATGCGCGCCGGCGGGGCTGGCTGGAGGTGCGCCCAGCGCGCCTCGGCACACCCCGCACACTCCAGCACACCGCGAGCGGCGCGAGCGGCGAGCGGCGAGGCGAAAGCGGGCGAGCGGCGTAGCGCTGTGTTCGCAAGACGCTGGAGATGCGCCAAGGCCGATGGGGCCGGGATGGAGGCGCCTTCGCCGCACGCCCAGTGTGGCGCGGAGGCAGCGGAGGCAGCACGGGAGGCGGCAGGCGGTGCGAGTGATGCGCAGGGGGGGCAAATTTCGGGCACTTCAGATTAGGTTAGACCGCCTGGCAAGATGAAGTATGTGCTTAACTGAATTCATTGTTAACTCACCCCCACTAATAGCTGTCTTACTGAACCTAGGGGACTTCTCAGATGTCCCAAGTCTGCGTACCCTGGCTGCTGCATCATCATCATGCTCACCATTTAGTGATTCGTGGTTAAAAGAACAACAACAAAAGTTCAGTGGCTTGGTTTGATGTCATGCCCCATCTTGCTGCTGATATGTTCAACAATGGTTGGAATTAGAGTCCAACAACTATAAAGGACCTTTATTTATTTATTTATTTAAAACTTTTATACCCCTGGTCTTTTACCTCTGAAGAGGGACTCAGACCTGCAACAGTGCAGCAATGCTAACATTTAAAATCTAAAAGATCAGGTAATTTACAATAACATTTACAATAAAATACAATAAATACATTTAAAAAGCCTTTGCCAAAGTAAAATCAAATCCAACTTAGCCCATATCAAGTGGTTAGCGACTTTAGTTGCTTCGCGATCTCCCTCCATTCTGCGGCCTCATTGCACAGCCACGTTTTCACCAGCTTCCATAAAAGTCAGGGAGGGGGCGATCTAATCATTTAGAGGGAATTTCACAACCGGGGCCAAAAGAGAAAGCCCCTATCCCCTGTCCCTCCAGACGCGCCTGCAAGGTGGTGGGACCGAGAGCAGGGCCTCTCCAGACGATCTTAGCACTCTTGGACGGTTCATAGGGAGAATACGTTTTGGATAGGTAAACTGTGGGCCGGAACCGTATAGGTTTTGTAGGTCAACACCAGCACTTTGAATTGTGCTCAGAAGCTAATTGGTGCGCCAGTGAGCTGGCTAAACAGGAGCAGCGCCCCTGTACCCGCCTCCCGTTAGTAGTCTGGCTGCCGCGTGACCACTAATTGCAGCTTCCGCCAGGCAACCCCCCGTAGATAGTGTTGCAGTAGTCTATATGGGGATGTAACCAGAGAGTGGACCACTGTGGCCAAGTCTCTGACTTCCCAAGATACTGGCGCAGCTGGCGCACAAGCCCGAGCTGTGCAAAAGCTCCCCTGGCCAATGCCGAGACCTGGGGCTCCAGGCTCAGCGATGAGTCCAGGATCACTCCCAGACTGCGAACCTGCACCTTCAGGGGGAGTGTAACCCCGTCAAGCACAGGCTGTAACCCTATGCCCTGTTCGGCCTTACGACTGACCAGGAGTACCTCTGTCTTGTCTGGATTTAGTTTTAATCTGTTAGCCCTCATCCAGTCCGTTACAGCAGCCAAGCACTGGTTCAGGACTTGAGCATCCTCCTTAGTATCTTGGTCATTATGGATCATATTTTCTAACTCAGGAATCATTGTCTAAAATGGTGCCTCCTCAGGTGCAAAATGATTTCGCTCCTATGTACGCGGCTGTGGTTATAATTAATGAAGGAGAAACTTCCCCTGTGTTCTTCTCCCTTACCATTTTTTTATTTTACAGCTATTTCCCCAGTTCCACTGTGAAACACCAGCCACCCTTATTAATAAAGCCCCCGTCCCCCCCAAAAGATAAAATGCAGAGAAAGCATAAAGTTTAAAGTATTAACTTAGGCTGAATTCCAGCAGGAAATGCTTGTTGAGCTTTCATTCATCTCAATGGAGTTTGTGCAAAAGTGCTTTCTGCTGGATCATGGCCTAAATGTAAAAATATACATAAATCATATTTAAATATAATTAAATCTAATTAATCATTAGGAATCATCATTTAGTATTTTTTCTCATGCTCAACTTGGATAGGCACTGTGTAGCTGCATAATTTACACTTACAGCAGTGATGTCTCCTCATTCCTCATTCCAGCCAACAAACCCATTTCTGTGTACTTAATCAGACTATGCTTTAAATCACACTGCATAGTACTCTTTGTGGCAACGTGCAATGGCCAAAGCATATAAAATATGGCGAGATTTAAGAAGTAGCAGCTGAACCAACAATATATTCTCCTGGAAAGGAGACATTAAATAAATTGTGGATGTTTTTGATAGCCAATTAAAGTTCCTTTAAGAACCCTGTTGCTTTTGTCTACATACTTCAATCCAAGCTCTTGGAACAAGTATTCTCATCATAAATATTTCCTAAATTACCAAGGACTTAGCAATGAAACGTGTGTCTTGCTAGAAATATTAACCAGGACATTCAAAAATAAGTCTAAGCCATTTCTTCTAAGGAAGTAATATATTTAAAAATGGCATTGAATATCCACAGCAATCTTTATTTCCATGGTATTCACATAAAGTATACAGAATACATTTATAGAAGTTTTCCATGTTACATTCAACCCCAAAGAGAATCCTTTTTTTAAAATTTGACCAAGAACTGAAAGATTTTCTCATATAAAAATACTTAATACTTGCCTTGTACACACCAAATTGGTAATTTTACATCATTTGAGTTTTATTTATTTTTATTTATTTACTTTATTTATATTCTGCCCTTCTCACCCCGAAGAGGACTCAGGGCGGATTACAGGTACATATACAAGCAGACAATCCCTGCCGTTTATTTATTTATTTATTTATTTATTTATTTGTTCCTTCTTATATTCCGCTCCTCCCAGCAGGCTCGGGGCGGATCACAGCATAAAACCCGGCTAACATGTGGCATTCATGTCGCCGTACAATAAAACATAAAACATACAACATTGGTCCCGAGATTAACAGTTGTGTCAAATCATGGCGTTCCAGTGTCAAAGTGTTGGTCAGAAGATGAATACGTTCGGCTAATTCACCTAGCCGAAGGCCAGTCTGAACAGGGCGGTCTTGCAGGCTCTGCGGAATGGAATGAGCTCCCGGCGGCACGACGTCATCTGGGAGAGAGTTCCAGAGTACCGTGCCGCCCGGAAAAGGCCTTTGCCTGGTCACGGTCAGATGGCAGGTGCGGACAGATGGAATTAGGAGAAGATTGGACTCCCCTGAACGTAGTGACCTCAGTTGTACATATGGTGCAAGTCGGTCCCTCAAGCACGCAGGCCCTAGGCCGTGTAAGGCCTTAAAGGTTAACACCAACACCTTGAAGGCAATTCGGTACTCAACAGGCAGCCAGTGCAGTTGCCGAAGAATGGGCGTGATATGCTCCCTCACTGGCGTTCCCGTCCAACAAGCGCGAGCAGCGGCATTCTGCACTAGCTTGAGTTTCGAATGTCACCAAGGAGGCCAACGTAGAGGGCGTTACAGTAGTCTAGTCTCGAGATGACCGTCGCTGATCACCGTGGCCAGGTCATCCCTGGAGGGTAGTAGGGTGCCAGTCGCCTAGCCTGTCGTAGGTGAAAGAACGACGCCCTGCTGGCCGCAGAGACCTGGGTTTCCATGGTCAGCAGGGGTCCAACTGAACACCTAGGCTCTTAACAATCGGCGAGTTTAGCCGCTCGCCCAGGTAGGCAACGGCACTCACCCCCCAGGCCGACCAGGCCACAAGATCTCGTCTTCGACGGATTCACCTTCAAGCCGGCTGGCCCGCAGCCAACCAGTCACGGCTTCGAGGCACCGATGGAAACAATCGGTACAGTATCCGCCTGCCGTCCATTCTCAGCAGAAGCTGGGTGTCATCCGCATACTGATAACACTCCAGACCAAAGTCGCGGGCCAGCTGGGGCCAGGGGGCATGTACACGTTGAATAATAAGGGGAGAGGATGGCCCCTGGGGACCCCACAATCAAGTGAGGTTCTCCCGGAGACCTCCCCGCCTCCACGTTGTCCCCGCCCCCGGAGGAAGGAGGCCACCCATTTAAGGGCAGTCCCCCACCCCCGCGCCCCGGCTAAACGGTGGGTTAACAAGGCATGATCTACAGTATCGAAAGCTGCCGTCAGATCTAATAAGACGAGCAGTGCCGATCCACCCTGGTCCAGCTGGCGGCGGGGTGGTCTGTAATGGCGTAAACACGGTCTCTGTCCCGTGCCCAATACGAAAGCCGACTGGTAGGGATCAAGTCCAGCTGTGTCTTCCAAGAACCGCTGCAGCTGATCCGCTGCTGCCCTCTCAATTACCTTGCCTAAAAAAGCAAGTTGGAAACTGGCCGGTAATTGGAGGGAGCCGAAGGATCTAGATTCGGCTTCTTCAGCAGCGGTCTCACCATTGCCTCTTTTAATCCCCCGGAAGACTCCTTGCTCAAGGGAGCTATTTATGATCGTGCCCAGGGGCCTCGTAGTCCCTCCCAGCAAGCTCTAACAAGCCAGGAGGGGGCACGGGTCGAGGAGCATGTAGTAGGTCTAGCTGCAGCTAGTAACTTGTCGACAGCTGCTGCGTCCAGCAGTTGGAAACGGGTGAAGGTGGACCCGCCCGAGTGGCGGCGGGGTCCCGGAGCTCACTAACTGTATCAAATGTGGCAGGAATGTCCGCGGAGGGTGAAATCTTGTCGGTAAAGTAACTCTGGAAAGCCTCAGCGGAAGGCGCCAAACCCCTATCATTTGGGACAGTTGGGATTGCTGTCAGCGACCGAGTTATTCTAAACAATTGCGCTGGGTGTGAGTTGCCGACTCTATCAAGGAAGAATAGTAACCTTTTTGGCTTCTCCTTGATAGCATGCTCATAAACCTCTTTAAACTGTTTATAAACCGATTTCGGCGCTCTGGTCACGGACTCCGCCCACGTCCTCTGGCTAGCTGTCTCCCTCCTCCGTTTCATCGCTCTCAGCTCTCGGTAAACCAAGGGCGGCGATTCCTGCGGGAGGAGGAGAGCGGCGCCTGAGGCGATCTCGTCTAGGGCCATGGAAAGACTGGCATTCCAGTAATCCACTTGCCCGTCGACTGAGTCGCTGGGAAGCTCCCATTCCCTGAGAGCATTCAGGAACCTAATGGGTTCCATAAGTCTCTTCGGGCGAACCAAAATAGGCTCGGCACCCTTACCGGGAGGGGGAACCACAGTACAGTACAGACATTTTTGACATATTACACACATATAAACGAACAGAGGCAAATCTGGCCACCAGAGGGCCACCTCGACCTGGGCAGGCCTTGAACTCATGACCTACTGGTCAGAGAAATTTTATGCAGCTGACACTTAGCCAGCTGCGCCACATTCCCAGTTTTCAATAATGTTTTTCAGTGATGGCAAGAAAAATGGCAATGAAGACAATTTTTTCTGTTTATCTGGAAAGTACCGCAACTATCAACTATCAAATGATGAAAAATCAAATTTATAATTTTAAATACAATTATGATTATTAATGAGATACATACCTGGCTTTCAGTCAACAAAATCATAGAATCCTAGAGTTGGAAGAGACCTCGTGGGCCATCCAGTCTAATCCCTGCCAAGAAGCAGGAAAATCGCATTCAAAGCACCCTCGAGATAGCCTCTGTTTAAAAGCCTCCAAAGAAGGAGCCTCCACCACACTCTGGGGCAGAGAGTTCCACTGCTGATCAGCTCTCAGTCAGAAAGTTCTTCCTAATGTTCAGGGTGAAATTTCCTGTAGTCTCCAGGGCAGAAAA
>JARBWK010000003.1:190742660-190801963 GCA_030556195.1 Anolis apletophallus
CTTTTAAAGGGAGAAGGAGTAAGGCTGTGTATTATATTGGTCTAATCCAGGCATTCTCTAACAAGCTCTGTTCCCCAGACCTTTTGCTGTGTATCTTTTGAGAGCCATTAACAGGCTTGCATCAATCTGGTTTTGTAACTATAATCAGATTGTGCTATAAATATATCATTTTCTTATCAAGATTGGAGAAGGAGAAGCCTAGAGCGTCGGGGTCCTCGCCATGAAGATTAAGTAGAGGATCCGTGGGAACGGATCCTCAGTACCTCGGCCACGTCTATTCTATGCAGACGTGTTAGCGAGGCTAGACCACGGAGCTAAGTTTGGGCTAGTGGCCTGCCAAGGGAGCCTTGGACCTTGTACCCTGTTTTGTTCCTGATTCGCTTTTGCTAAGCGGAGCTTTGCCAAGTTTTTGGAAACTTTCATGCCAAGTTGCTTTTGGACTATATTCATTACTTTGAATGCTTTTGCATATTGGACAATTATCTTTTCTACTGTTTTTATTCTTCAATAAAGTAGTTAGCTGAATACTGTCTCTGTGTGTGTGATTAAGGGGCCGGCCCAGTCCGTGCATTGCGACAAGTGATGATCCATAAAGAGGGAGCAGATCCAGAAGATATAAAGAATTATCTACCCATTTCACTGTTGAACACGGACTATAAGATTTTTGCATCAATATTAGCTAACAGATTTAAAGGGTTCCTATTGGAGTGGATCGATGAAGATCAGAATGGATTCCTGCCTAATAGAAATATAAAAGATAATGTGAGAGTAATTATTGATGTAATTGAATATTATGAAACAAATCACCAACAAGAATTGGCCTTGCTTTCTATTGATGCTGAGAAAGCATTTGATAATTTGAACTGAAGCTTCTTCAAACTGTTATTAAAAGAGATTGATATAGGATTCCAATTCCAAAATGCAATCGAGGCAATCTATCAAAATCAAAAAGCGAAGATCTGGATAAATGGGACAGCGACAGAAGAATTTAATATTGAGAAAGGAACTAGACAAGGATGTCCGCTCTCCCCATTAATTTTTATCTTTGCACTAGAGACTCTTCTCATGAAAATAAGGAACAATGAGGCGCTAAAAGGACTAAAGATTGATAAGCAAATATTTAAAGTAAGGGCCTTTGCAGATGATGTGATTTGTATAGTAGAGAATCCTAAAAAGAGTATACTCAAATGGTTAGTGGCATTTGAAGAGTATGGAGAAGTGGCTGGATTCAAACTAAATAAAAAGAAGACAAAAATTCTAACTAAGAATATAAATAAACATGGCCAAAATTTTTTGCAAGATACGACAGGAATAGAAGTTACATCAAAGATTAAATATCTGGGGATCTGGCTCTCGGCAAGGAATCTGCACTTATTAAAGAATAATTATACAACTCAATGGACAAAGATAAAAGAAGAGATAGAAAAATGGAAGAAATTAAATCTTTCTCTACTAGGAAGAATCGCGGCTATCAAGATGAATTTATTACCGAAAATGTTGTACCTCTTTCAAAATCTACTGATAATAAGGAATATGGATGTTATTAAAAAGTGGGAAAAGGACATAATGAGCTTTGTTTGGAAAGGCAAGAAACCGAGAATAAATTATAATGTAATGACTATGCAAAAGAAAAGGGAGGCTTTTGCCCTACCAGATCTGAAGCTATACTATGAAGCCTGTGCACTATCATGGATCAAGGATTGGATAATATTAACCAAAAGTAAAGTTCTAATTTTAGAAGGCTTTGATTTACTTAAAGGGATGGCACTCCCTACCTATGGTATGGAGGAACCCAAAAGGAGAAGAACTTCGTAACCATTTTATCCGCTCTTCCCTGATAAAAGTTTGGAATAAATACAAAGATCATATGTATGTCAAGACTCCGACATGGTTGTCACCTTTAGAAGCAAACCAGAGACGACTGCTGGGATGGACGGAATGGCCAAAGTATAAAGATATTATAATGAAAAAGAGGAACTTTTTGTACTAAAAACCCAAGAGGCGTAAGATGGCTCCACTACTTCCAGATCAGAGAATGGTTTAATATTGATAGGACTAAAGGGTTTAGTGATACTGATGGACCCTGGGATTTAATATTGAGAATGGAAAAGAAGATAATATCAAAAACCTACTCCATGTTGTTGAATTGGGCGCGGAGACGGATGTAATTAAGCAATCAATGGTTAAGTGGGCACAAAATATTGGGAGGCCAATCCAATTCAAGGAATGGGAAAAAAAATTGGTGCAAACACCTGAAAATTACTTATGCGACTGACTTAAAGGAGAACTGGCTGAAGATGATACACCGTTGGTACATCCCCCCCAAAAAATTGAACTTAATGTACAAAAATGTAGAGAATAAGTGCTGGAAGTGTAAGAAGCAGGAGGGGTACTTTCTTCCATGTAGTGGACATGTCCTAAAACAAAGAATACTGGCAAATGATACATATCTCCCGGAATGACCTGGCCACGGTGATCCAAGCTACGGTCATCTCAAGGCTGGTAGTTGTACCTTCGGTTCCTGTGAGCCGCCGCGAGCCTCAGGGAGTCGGCGGCATAGAAACCCGAATAATAAATAAATAAATAAATACATGATGAATGTAAAAAAAATATTGAAAATTGAATTTAAGATGAGGCCAGAATTATATTTATTAGGCCTGATTGAAGACAACACTTTTGTAAATGATAACATAGAAAAACTCTTCGTGTTCCTGACAACCGCAGCAAGGATAGAGTTTGCAAAGATCTGGAAGCAAAACCTCATACCCACAAAGGAGCAGTGGATATGTAAAATAATTGAAATAAAAGATATGGATGAATTAACGTATTGGTTGAGACAGAATAATGGCAAAGGCATTATAAAGACAGATTGGACCTTGATTGATGAATATGTGAAGAATATATAATAAGAAAGGAACACTGTCAGTAACAGATTAGGAAGATTGAGAGCATCGGGGATGCCTCGAATAAAATATTGACTATTGTAATAAAATATATAAATAGCGTGAAATGAGAATGGAAGTCAACATATCCCTTTTCCCCATTTGACCCCTTCTTCCCTTCCCTTCCTTACCCATACCTAATTATTCCCCATTGTTATCATGTATGTTTTGAAAAATGAAAACTGTTTAATAAAAAATATTTATATAAAAAAAAGATATTCCGAGCCTCCCTGCATGTGGGTCAGCTTGTCCTCTACCTTCAGGGCTATAGCTTGTATGTACCTCCTTTTAAAGCCTTTTTTAGGCCCTGAAGACAGAAGAACTGTAAAGGGGAAACATTCACGCCTGCAAACATGATCTGTCAGAGTTCACCAGGAAGTCAGACCTCTTTAATTTGGAGGTTCACACTTGGAAGAAATTGTGTCAACTCGCCAGTCTTGAGAATTTTCCTGCAGCCTTATCTGTAATAAGAGAACTAAAGTAGAAAAATGGGGGGGGTTTGCTGGAAACCTCTTTCTCATAAGCAAGGAGATCGGTCACAACATTTTTAAACAACGATAGCAATTATTTATTATACCAAAGCCATTTGCTGTTTTATTTGGAATTCTGGCGCCTTTTTAAAAAGGCTTTCCATAATATGACAGCAATTACAGTCATCAAAATGCTCCATAAAAGATGCTGAACGGGGGGCCCTGGAAGATGCTTCCCATTCTCCTCCTTCATAATGAACATGCATTACATCACAGGGTGGTTTATTTTTAAAAGGACCTCAGGAATGTAATGATAGTCGATGTAGACAAGGAAAAATTAATAGAGAGCAAGAGAGCATCACTGCTCCACAAATTCCAGTTATAAAACACTCCTCTCTGTTAGACAGGAAAGCTTTTTGTGAGCAAAGATTTGAAACAAACAGTTTATCTGATGCATTAAATCACCCATGAATAAAAATGGAATTAAAATTATCTTCAATTTTTAAAAAGTACTCTCTGGCACTGTGTATAAATATTCGGCCTCATTCTTAATTGCAAAAACCAACCACATATTTGAAAATACCCTCATATGCATGCCATTGAACCTGGGCTGCCAGAACAAAACTGAAGATGAGTCCTATACCTTTAATGATTGTGTAGAAGAAGGAAATTCAGTGCATGTTGTTTGTCACACAATCAGGTTAATAACACCTGCTAAAATTATGAAACATAATACATTTTAATTTTTGGTATACAAGTTAAAGGTTTTACATACCAAAATGCAATCTAACAACAGACATTTCTGGAGCTGAAAATCTCATTCCCTTTACAGGACTAGAAAGAATCTAGAGAACCACAACAAAGGTGTGGTTTTGAAATATTTGTTTCAGTGGATAGTCAAAAATTAAGAGGGGGCATAGAGATGAGAGAGTGAAATAGCCTTCAAGGATATATCATGCAATTGAAAAACCTTTGAGTTGATTGCATGATATGTCCTGAATGTGGCCTCTTCTTAAGGTTGTGTCCAGTTTGATACGTGTCTTAAGGAAAAAGACACAAGTTTCTATGCTGATCTACTGTATATGCAGAACAAACTATGTCTACACAGGTAAAGTAAAGCCGACTCACCTTGCAGCTGCTGTGAGATGTTTACATGGCCTATGGCTGGTTTCACAGCAGAAGCGTTTATTTATTTATTATTTATTTACTATACTTGTATACCGCCTTTACCTCTACCAGCCCGCACCACAGGAAGAACACCACCATCCCCACGTCAGCATAGGCAAATCTGAGCTTAAGTCTGTTCAGCAGCTCACCTACCTGGGAAGCATCATCTCTTCAGACGCTAAGATTGATAAAGAGTTAGATCACAGTTTAGCAAAGGCATATGGTGCATTTGGAAAGCTTCACAAAAGAGTCTGGAGCCATAAGCACCTGAGGCAAAGCACAAAAATCTGTGTGTACAGAGCTATCGTACTGTCTATTCTCCTCTATGGGTCTGAAACATGGGTCACCTATCGCCAACATCTACAACTCCTCGAACGCTCTCATCAGCGCTGTCTTCGCACAATCCTAAATATACACTGGGCCAACTATGTGACTGCTGTTGCTGTCCTTGAGCAAGCAGGGATCACCAGCATTGAGGCCATGCTATTGAGAACACAACTGCGCTGGGCAGGGCACGTCTCTAGGATGGAGGACCACAGCCTCCCAAAGATACTACTCTATGGTGAACTCTCCATGGGTCAGCGGAAGAGAGGCGCTTCCAAAAAGAGATATAAGGACTCCCTGAAACAATATCTCAGGCTCAGCCAGATTGATCACCAACAATGGTCCACCCTGGCCTCACATCGGGAGGCATGGAGATGCACTATCCACAATGCTGCGGCCACTTTCCAGAAGACATGCCAAAAGGGTCTCGAAGAGAAACGACAACGCAGAAAGAACCGCAACTTGGAAACAACATCACCCAAGGAGACTTTCTGCTATGCTTTCTGCAACCGAACTTGCCTATCTCAGATTGGCCTTTTTAGTCATCAACGCACTTGTAAAAAGCGTGGGATGAGTCCTTCCTAAGAACCTTCATTTGCGAAGTAATGCCGAGATACTGCCTTTCTCAGCCTATCGGCGAACAAGGCGATTTACAACAAGTCATTACACATAATATCAAAATACAAATTAAACATTCAAAACAATATAAAACCACAACAGAAACAATAAAACCAACATAATTAGTGTCTCATAGTTAAAAACATTGTCCAATTCCATCATCTAGTCATTCCATTTTCTATGTCAGTTACTCTGCATTTGTAAACACTTCCTCGAACAACCATATCTTAACGTGTCTCCGAAACATTAAGAGTGAAGGAGTCGATCTAATATCCTTAGGGAGGGCGTTCCATAGCATTGCTTCCAATCATTAATCCAGAAAAGGGTGACATGGAAATTACTCAATTGTTTTTGAGATATGGACAACTGGATTAGGCTGGATCCAGTTTCCGTACGTACATCAATTAACCAATCACTCTGTCACCAACAAGATACACTTCTCTAGCAGAGCCTTGCTGGCAATGTTGCTTCTGCTATTCACATATTGTGTGTAGACTGATAGTAACTAGATTGTTTGTAGTGTTTAGTCTGCTATTCACATGCCTGGGTGTCTTATTGAGACTTCATCAAAAGTGACATCACCAGCAATCATCTGTGAGGGATCTGCTTTTGGGCAATCAAACAGTGGGATGGCCCCAATGTGTTGTTGGCCTGGCTGGCTATCTGGACACCAAGAGGACTCTGGGGATGCTCCTATGCTGCATCGTGGCAGCTCCAGAGCACTTTACTCCAGATTAGTTGGGTAAATGTAGATGCAGTCTGAGACCTAGGGCCCTTCCAGACAGGCACTATACTCCAGGATCTGATATGTTTATCCCAGATTATCTGGCAGTGCAGACTCATATAATCCAGTTTAAAGCAGAAAAACTGGGATCAGATCCTAGGATATAGGGCCTGTCTGGCAGGGCCCTTAGATTGATATTCGTAATATGCAGCGTATATCGTATGAACAGGGGCGGTCCTTGCAATTCCGCGACCTACGCACGTGCAGAAGCACCCTGTAGATGCCTGTAGACGTTTCTCCGCATGCGCGAATGGCTGCGCACGCGCACTGCCTCCCGAGCACACCTGCCGCTTTGGAGCCAGCGCATGTGCCCTGGCGCGCATGTGCGCTGGTCCAAAAGTGGCAGACGCGCTCGGGAGGCAGTGCGCGTGGCCATTCACGCATGCACAGAAACGTCTACAGGCGCTACAGTGCCTTTGGGGTGCTTCTGCGCATGCGCGGCCGGTGGGGCTGGCTGTGGAGGTGCGCCCAGCGCGCCCGGCACACCCGGCACACCCAGCACACCCGGCGTAGCGGTGTAGCGGCGTAGCGCGTAGCGGTGTGTAGCGTGTGTTCGCAAGACGCGGAGATGCGCCCGCGCCGATGGGGCCGGCTGCGGAGGCGCGCCCGGCACGCCCAGTGTGGCGGCGGAGGCAGCACGGAGGCAGCACGGAGGCGGGCGGCGGTGGCGAGTGATGCGGCAGCAGGGGGGGCAAAATTTCCTTTGCGTACCCCCCCAGATTAGGTTAGACCGCCCCTGCGTATGAAGTATGTGCTTAACTGAATTCATTGTTAACCCCCACCCCAATTAACAGCTGTCTTACTGAACCTAGGACTTCTCAGATGTCCCAAGTCTGCGTATCCCTGGTTGTTGCATCATCATCATGCTCACCATTAGTGATTCAGTGGTGTAAAACAACAACAACAAAAGTTCAGTGGCTTTCAGGTTTGATGTCATGCTCCCATCTTCCTTTCTGCTGATATGTTCAACAATGGTTGGAATTAGAGTCCAACAACTATAAAGGACCTTTATTTATTTATTTATTTAAAACTTTTATACCCCGGTCTTTTTACCTCTGAAGAGGGACTCAGACCGGCAAACAGCAAGTATTCAATGCTAACATTTAAAATCTAAAAGCATCATAAATTTACAATAACATTTACAATAAAATACAATACAATAAATACATTTAAAAAGCCTTTTGCCAAAGTAAAATCAAATCCAACTTAGCCCATATCAAGTGGTTAGCGACTTTAGTTGCTTCGCGATCTCCTCCATTCTGCGAAGGCCTCATTGCACAGCCACGTTTTCACCAGCTTCCTAAAAGTCAGGAGGGAGGGGGCGGATCTAATTTCATTTGGGAGGGAATTTCACAGCCGGGGGGCCACCACAGAAAAGGCCCTATTCCCTGTCCCCTCCAGACGCGCCTGCGAAGGTGGTGGGGCCGAGAGCAGGGACTCTCCAGACGATCTTAGCACTCTTGACGGTTCATAGGGGAGAATACGTTTGGATAGGTAAACTGGGCCGGAACCGTATAGGGTTTTGTAGGTCAACACCAGCACTTTGAATTGTGCTCGGAAGCTAATTGGCAGCCAGTGGAGCTGGCGCAACAGGGGAGTTGTGCGCTCCCTGTACCCCGCCCCCGTTAGTAGTCTGGCTGCTGCGTGCTGGACTAATTGCAGCTTCCGGGCAGTCTTCATAGGCAACCCCACGTAGATAGCGTTGCAGTAGTCTATATGGGATGTAACCAGAGAGTGGACCACTGTGGCCAAGTCTGACTTCCCAAGATACTGGCGCAGCTGGCGCACAAGCCTGAGCTGTGCAAAAGCTCCCCTGGCCACTGCCGAGACCTGGGGCTCCAGGCTCAGCGATGAGTCCAGGATCACTCCCAGACTGCGAACCTGCACCTTCAGGGGGAGTGTAACCCCATCCAACACAGGCTGTAACCCTATGCCCTGTTCGGCCTTACGACTGACCAGGAGTACCTCTGTCTTGTCTGGATTTAGTTTTAATCTGTTAGCCCTCATCCAGTCCGTTACAGCGGCCAAGCACTGGTTCAGGACTTGAACATAAGAACATAAGAACATAAGAAGAGCCATGCTGAATCGGGCCTCAGCCCATCTAGTCCAGCATTCTGTGTCAGTGGCCCACTAGTTGTGCACAGGGATCTCTAGCAGAAAGGAGGGCAGAACCCTCACCTGCTCCCGACCCCCCCACAACCAGTGCCCGGGGAAATCCTGCCTGCCTCCATCAACACAGAGGTGGCACTTGGATGTCCATTTCAGTAGCTACTGATTCCCTTGGTATCCATGAATCGAACATCCTCCTTAGTATCTTGGTCATTATGGATCATATTTTCTACCTCAGGAATCATTGTCTAAAATGGTGCCTCCTCAGGTGCAAAATGATTTCGCGCTCCTATGTACGTGGCTGTGGTTATAATTAATGAAGGAGAAACTTCCCCTGTGTTCTTTTCCCTTACCATTTTTTATTTTACAGCTATTTCCCCAGTTCCACTGTGAAACACCAGCCACCCTTATTAATAAAGGTGCCCCCCCCCAAAGATAAAATGCAGAGAAAGCATAAAGTTTAAAGTATTAACTTAGGCTGAATTCCAGCAGGAAATGCTTGTTGAGCTTTCATTCATTTCAATGGAGTTTGTGCAAAAGTGCTTTCTGCTGGATCATGGCCTTAAATGTAAATATACATAAATCATATTTAAATATAATTAAATCTAATTAATCATTAGGAATCATCATTTAGTATTTTTTTTCTCATGCTCAACTTGGATAGGCACTGTGTAGCTGCATAATTTACACTTACAGCAGTGATGTCTCCCTCATTCCTCATTCCAGCCAACAAACCCATTTCTGTGTACTTAATCAGACTATGCTTTAAATCACACTGCATAGTACTCTTTGTGGCACCGTGCAATGGCCAAAGCATATAAAATATGGCGAGATTTAAGAAGTAGCAGCTGAACCAACAATATATTCTCCTGGAAAGGAGACATTAAATAAATTGTGGATGTTTTTTGATAGCCAATTAAAGTTCCTTTAAGAACCCTGTTGCTTTTGTCTACATACTTCAATCCAAGCTCTTGGAACAAGTATTCTCATCATAAATATTTCCTAAATTACCAAGGACTTAGCAATGAAACGTGTGTCTTGCTAGAAATATTAACCAGGACATTCAAAAATAAGTCTAAGCCATTTCTTCTAAGGAAGTAATATATTTAAAATGGCATTGAATATCCACAGCAATCTTTATTTCCATGGTATTCACATAAAGTATACAGAATACATTTATAGAAGTTTTCCATGTTACATTCAACCCCAAAGAGAATCCTTTTTTTAAAATTTGACCAAGAACTGAAAGATTTTCTCATATAAAAATACTTAATACTTGCCTTGTATACACCAAATTGGTAATTTTAAATCATTTGAGTTTTATTTATTTTTATTTATTTACTTTATTTATATTCCACCCTTCTCACCCCGAAGGGGACTCAGGGCGGATTACAGGTACATATACAAGCAGACAATCCCTGCCGTTTATCACAGTACAGTACATACATTTTTGACATATTACACACATATAAACAAACAGAGGCAAATCTGGCCACCAGAGGGAGCTGACTCACTCCTCATCTCCCAGCTTCCAGCGTCCCTTGTTGTTCCTTCCGCATTACTCAGCGTGCCTGGAGTTCTTTTTATGGCTTCATAATTCAGTCAAAATTTGCCTCCCGACTTAATGTGGTACCTTTATCTCCTACTTGACAGCTGCAACTGTCTTTCGGGCTGCAAAGGTCAACAGCAGGCTACACTTAAGGCCGAGCACCCACCTCGACCCGGGCAGGCCTTGAACTCATGACCTACTGGTCAGAGAAATTTTATGCAGCTGACACTTAGCCAGCTGCGCCACATTCCCAGTTTTCAATAATGTTTTTCAGTGATGGCAAGAAAAATGGCAATGAAGACAATTTTTTCTGTTTATCTGGAAAGTACCACCAACTATCAACTATCAAATGATGAAAATCAAATTTATAATTTTAAATACAATTATGATTATTAATGAGATACATACCTGGCTTTCAGTCAACAAAATCATAGAATCCTAGAGTTGGAAGAGACCTCGTGGGCCATCCAGTCTAATCCCCTGCCAAGAAGCAGGAAAATCGCATTCAAAGCACCCTCGACAGATAGCCTCTGTTTAAAAGCCTCCAAAGAAGGAGCCTCCACCACACTCTGGGGCAGAGAGTTCCACTGCTGATCAGCTCTCAGTCAGAAAGTTCTTCCTAATGTTCAGGTGAAATTTCCTTTCCTGTAGTCTCCAGGGCAGCAGAAAACAAGCTTGTTTTCCCTTCACATAATTATACATGACCATCATGTCTCCTCTCAGTCTTCTCTTCTGCAGGCTAAACATGCCCAGCTCTTTAAACCACTCCTCATAAGGCTTGTTCTCCAGACCCTTGATCATTTTGGTCACCCTCCTCTGGACACATTCCACCTTGTCAACATCTCCCTTCAATTGTGGTGCCCAGAATTGGACACAGTGTGATTCCAGTTGTGGTCTGACCAAGGCAGAATAGAGGGTTAGCATGACTTCCCTGGATCTAGACCAGGGGTGGGCAATTATCGGCCCTCCAGGTGTTTTGGACTTCAACTCCCAGAAATCCTAACAGCTGGTAAACTGGCTAGGATTTCTGGGAGTTGAGTTGAAGTCCAAAACACCTGGAGGGCCGGTAATTGCCCACCCCTGATCTAGACACTATACTCCTATTTATGTAGGCCAAAAATCCCAATGGCTTTTTAAGCTACACATTGTTGGCTCATGTTTAATTTGTTGTCTGCAAGGTCTCCTTCTGTTCAAAAAAGGGATCCCGATGGATCTCTTCTGAATTATTTATGTATTTATTTACTTGCAACATTTTTATGCCGCCCTTCTCACCCCAAAGAGGACTCGGACTTTAATCAAGCATAGAAGTTTTAATAGAAGAGGGGAAAGGAACCAACTTTTTATTACTCCTCTGGTCTCCTTTTGGCCATCAGCACCATGTCCCAGCCTGATCTACAGGGCCCCAGACCCTTGGGGGGGGGGGATCCATCACTGTTTTTGGACTAGAAGAGTGTTATCATGTGAGAATGAGCATATCAATGTTGTTTGGGGGGGGGGTTCATTTAATGGATGTAGAAAATTGAGAGAATATAATTATCAGACAGTGAATGTAAAGCCCTTAGATTAGATAATGTAGATTATATGTAGTTAACATTTTCTGATGTATAGAACATTTATTTATTTATTTGTTTATTTATTTATTTATTTGTTCAGTCTTATATTCCGCCCTTCCCAGCCGGCTCGGGGCGGTTCACATACATCTTAAAAATGCACAATAAAACAATGATACATCATAAAACAGCAAAAATTAAAAGTTGCAAATAATGCAACAACATTATTATAATAAAGTAATAGTAAACAATTACGATATCCCGGTGCTTCAATCAAAGGCAAGCCTGAACAGCACAGTTTTGCAACATAGTAGTAATGTTTTCTTTTATTATAGAAAAAGTATTTTTAACTTTGTTCTAGTTAGTTTGTACGTTGGTATATAGATTTTGTATTAATTTGCCTAAATAAAAATTAATTTTAAAAAGAAATAGTGGCTGGACGCAGCTTGGGAGAGAGAGAGAGAAAGGTACCTTCTCCCAGGAGCCCAGAGTAGCTGCATCATCTTAGCCTGAATTGCCTCCACCCACCACTACTTCTCACAGAAGCCCTTCCCGCGAGAGCTGCCTGTGTAGTAAAGTTTTGGAACAGAACACAAAGGCGTGAACCCTATCTGAAAAGGAACATATATGTGTGCAAGCCAGGTTTATGAATGCTCATGTTACTTACAGGGCACTGGCCTTGATCTGCAAGCTCCAAGCAACCCATTTCTCCAATGTTTTCTTTCCTTCAGAGCTACCACCTTTTTCCTCTTTCTGCCACCACCTACTCTGGCATAATATTGTGTGAGCCGTTTGAGATAAAAGCCTGAATCCTATTGGTAGTGCCAACTAAATCACACCAATTGAACCAGCTATCCAATTGTATGTCAACTGTGACAGGAATCCCATTGATTCAACGTGTCTTCTCTAATCAGGAGTACCAATAGAATTTAAGACAATATTTCCAAAATGTGCAAAGTTTCGAGCCTTGGAAACTGCCCAGTTCCCTGCTTCGCCGCACAGAAACCCAGAACCAGAGCCAGTGCTGTCATCAGGCAGAGTGAATTGGCTCCTTTCAGTTGTAGATATTTAGTGTCATGGAAGCAGCTCCAAATTCTTACTTGTTTAATTTGTTGTTTATTTAAGGTGTTCTTTAATTTACCTCAGGCAAAGTCCAAATTACTCTGTGAAACAGCTCATTTCAGCAAAACTTACATAAGTGTTGACTTAACCAAATACCCATTGATCTACAATGTCTAACGGTTGGGTTTAGGCTGTAGTTTATAATTTGCAGATGGAACTAACTGAAGCGCCTCGGGCCATTAAAATCAATAACTCTCCCACTGATGAGTAGAGTGTGGATTGCAGCCCAGCACAGAATAAGATTGCATTCCTCAGCAAACCAAAATTGCATCAGTTCAAATCTTTCAAATGTTAATTGGTAATTTATACTGACAGAAAGCATCACTTGAGCCAAAGAAACATCTTTATAACTCTTTCCCATCTCCTAAATGAAAAAAAGGGGATTTTTTGCCTACACAACAGATGGAAACTTCATGTTCCCAAAGTCTTTATATAAACTATATAACTTGTATATCTAAGAGCAAAAAAAACCAGTTTTAGAAGATTGATGAGTTAATATTTCTGAGTTAAAGTCAAAAAGTATGTAACTTCAGGAAGGGTAGTACTATAAATATATACATTTATATAAGAAGATTATGAGTAGATACTATGTGAATGATAGATAATTTAAATATTTACATGTATATTACTAATCTACTAACAAAAGAAATTAACTTTAAGATATGTAGATAGTTGACTGCCATCGAGAGTAGAAATTAGTAAATGGTCAAAATAAAGAGAAGGAATATTATGCATAGTTGGAAGAGAAGAGAAGAGAAGAAAAGAAGGGACAATAGAAAAAGAGAAAAGAAAACAACGTGGACCCTGAAAGATGATCTGTTACTCTTGTTAAAAAAGATGTCAGAGTTGGATTTTTTTCCCTTTACTTCACTTCCTCCCTGTACTAAAGAGTATGTATAAAGATACTTCCTCCACCTCTGTATCTTTGACAATACAATAGACTCACATGTAGAACTATTTAACTAACATGGCTCTGTAGCTTACATACTATATTCTGTGATGTTTTCCATCTTTCCCTTCTTTTTCCATTTTTAATGGTTTATTTGAGGGTTTCCCCTCTTTTTTTAAAAAAAATCAAAATAAAAACCTATTTCCAAATATTTACATCCATTGTTTTTAGTAAAGACTTTAAAAATAAGAGGAAAGAGGAAGAAACTCAAATAACACCCTCATGATTCTATCATTTTGATATTCAAAACATTTCCCTATTATAAGGTCTGTAGAGTACATATATGATACTATAGTCTTTGATACTATAAAGGACCTCTGAGGATGCCTGCCATAGGTGTGGGTGAAACTTCAGGAGAGAATGCTTCTGGAACATGGTCATAAAGCCCGGAGAGCTCACAGCAACCCAGTGATGCCACCCATAAAAGCCCTTGACAACACACTCAAAGATGGTTTCGGTGGTCCTTTCCTTGAACTGTAGCCGTTAGCACCTGGTGTTCCTCACTGGACTTCCATTCATGTATGAAGCAGGGTTAACTCTTCTGATTTTCGAGATCAGGATCTGGTGCTTGCATGGTCTTTAGTCTGTAAGAAAGATGGGTAGGAATAATACATTGACAGAGTTAGGAACAACTCCCAGCTCAGCCAAGTAACTCACTGGATGGCATTGGACCAGATATTTTCACAACCTACTTCACAGAATTGTTGTGAATATATATATATATATATATATATATATATATATACACACACACACACACACACACACACACACTGTGTGTGTGTGTGTGTGTGTGTGTGTGTGTGTGTGTGTCTCCCTGTGTCCAGAGAAATTGTAAGTAGCATGGAGGGAAGGTATCGTTTCCAGTAAATATATTAGAACCATTTTTATTGTTTATATTGATCAGGGTTATGGAGCTTCTTTCCAAGAGTCAGACTTTTGGCAAGCAACTGCATTAGTTTTAAATGGCTAGGTGCTCTACTGGTATGTGTTTTCAAATTAAATTAAAATATAATTTTATACAGATGTTTTTAAATTGTTTTCTAGTTTAATTGTGTTTTAATGGCACAGTGGGTTAAACCGCAGAGCTGCTAAACTTGCTGACTGAAAGGTTGCAGGTTCAAATCCGGGGAATGGTGTGAGCTCCTGCTGTTAGCCCCAGCTTCTGCCAACCTAGTAGTATGAAAACATGCAAATATGAGTAGATCAATAGGTACAGCTTCTGTAGGAAGGTAACAGTGCCCCATGCAGTTATGCTGGCCACATGACCTTGGAGGTGTCTACAGACAACGCCGGCTCTTTGGCTTAGAAATTGTGATGAGCACCAACCCCCAGAATCAGACACAACTGGACTTAATGTCGGGAAAAACCTTTACCATTTAAATATTATAACTTGTTTGCATCAATGTTAAATTAGTATTTTTTTTGTATTTAATACCTTATTGCTAATTTGCTTGAATTCTATTTGGAATATTTCATTAATATTGAGAACACATTAATTAACAAATTTGAAAAGTTGTAATATTACTTAAGTTACAATGCTATGCCTACTAGACCAGGCAAAAGGGCCATTAAACCTAGTGGGACTTATATCTGAATATAATATTTAGGATTGCACTGTTACAACAATATTTTCCCTATTGACCCATCCATTACTATGCCATAAATATATGATATCAAAATGTATATCCATTGAAGCATCAGCGTTGGGAAACCTTGAACATCTGTGAATTTCTTGTGGGAAAGGTATTTCTAAATACATATAGAATTAAGACGTATCTGTGGAATCCACAATACAATAAAATAGTGGCCAATATAAAACTGTGAATGAGAGAGAATAAAAATTATTTGTTAATGTGGATTGCATAATTATCACTCCTGATCAATGAGCCACACACCTAGCATGTGTTTAACATTAGTTTCTATGAGGTCAGGCCGAACTTCTCCAGGAAGAGGGATCCAGAGAGTGTACAGTAAGTGCACGTTTGTTTAAAAAGGGCAGCCTCAGTGCAGACACATGCCACAGTCTTCAGGGATGCACAAACAATTCTGCCTCAGTGGAGCTCAAACAATGCCTCGTATTCACAAAGATTACAGGCACTTCAATATTGGGGGATAGGGAGGGGAAAGAAGGGGGCCTTGAAATACAGATAAATTGGTCTTCGCCCGGTGCCATTCCTTAATTTACAGCGGTCTTTAACATCGGAGTCCAATTGCCCAGGCACTCATAAAACGAGAAATGATGAATATTCAGGATGTCTTCTGAATCCATTAGGCGGCTGAGGATGAAGTCTCCATATGTACAGCTTGGGTTGCTTTCCCATGCTGTTGGAAAGAGTGCCAAGATGGCGTCAGAAAGAGAAATGATGCTTTGGGTTGTCAATGGGGAGAGAGTGAGCATGAATCAAACCTGTGGAAAGGGGTGTCAGGCCGAAGTGCTGTGATTGGGAACATAAAAGATCATTGTGCGGAATCTGTTTTTCAAGCTATAGCAACTTCTCTGCCCTTGTTACAATCCTATTAAACAGATACCTTACGCAAGGCTGACCTCCCATTAGGCAGCATGAAGACGCTGTCTCAAGTGACAGATTTGAGGCATTGTGAAAAGAAAGAAAAATTCAATTCATCATTATTATTTTATTTATTTGTACTCCTGGAAAGACAAAGATACGCAAATGGAAGTATATGTGGGCTATTGTGGCTTGGCTCTGCTTTGCCCCAGGTACCAAAACAAATTGTTGCTCTTGGGCAATAGGTAATAATAATAATAATCTTTATTTGTATCCCGCACCCATCTCCCCAATTGGGACTCGGGGCGACTCACATGAGGCCAGGCCCAAACAGCAAATTACAACAAAATAAAATCAAGAACATCAACAATAAACACAATAAAATACATACATATAAATAAAAAACAGTATACAACTAGCTATCTAAAAACACAATGACAGGGCAGGCTGCAGGCACAAATATA
The DNA here is from genome assembly GCA_030556195.1 of Anolis apletophallus. Lineage (NCBI taxonomy): Eukaryota > Metazoa > Chordata > Lepidosauria > Squamata > Anolidae > Anolis > Anolis apletophallus. The sequence goes on from JARBWK010000003.1 coordinate 190,759,219, forward strand.
AAGTGTTAAAAACTCATTTCAAATTTAACTTTAACAGTTTATTCTAAAATCATATGTGCTATTTTATACGTGTTAGCAATCCTGTCTGGTGTCAAATACCATCTGTACATCATCTTATAGAAATTTTCTTTCAAGTCATTACTCGATGTAAATTTCAAACTCTTTGTCCAGACCCTTTCCCATGATTTTGTTTGTATTTGATTATCAAAATTTTATGCCCACTTAACCATACATTATTTCACATGTATTTCACGAGATCACTTCGGTCTGAGGACTCCAATCTCCTGGAGATACCTTCAGCTAAACTCGCAAGGCTGACTGCTACCCGCCGGAGGGCGTTCTCTGTCATAGCACCTACGCTGTGGAACGCCCTCCCGGCCGGAACTCGGGCTATGAAGGACTTGCTCCCATTTAGACGGGCCTGTAAAACATACCTGTTTAAGCAGGCCTTTGGTGAGTAAGTCTGCCCATGCCCCGCCATCTATTCGTTCTTCTGAGGATGATGTGCTGTTCATTGTGTTAACTGTGTTATTAATTACTATACTGCTGTTGTTTTTAATTGTTTTTAACTGCTTATTGCCTGTATTTTACTGTGCCCTTCGGCTCCTGTAAGCCGCCGCGAGCCTCAGGGAGTCGGTGGCATAGAAGCCCGAATAATAAAATAAATAAATAAATAAATGTTCCTCCTCAATTGCAGATTTTGACAACAATTTTACAACTTGGCAATTAAGTGGTCATCTCCAGAGTCTAGAAGAATTTCAAGTTCAGGTTTATCAATTACAAATCCAAATAATTTTTTCCCATTTTGAATTGTTCTAAAAGTTGTCTGTAGGCAAACCATTGTATTGGGAAGCCCTCTCTCTAGTCTTTATTCTAAATTGGTTGTTGTTCAATATCAACAAGTCTTTATAAGTCAACTATTTCTCTTTCAGGGCCATTTAAATTCAATTCAATTTCAATTCAATTCAAAAAATGAAAAAAGTTTCATGTGGAGAGCACGATAAGTGTAAAAAGATTTATTATACTTATTCCATACTTGTAATAGTGATCTCTTTATGTGGTGGTTATTAAAATTAGAGTTTTTCTTTATTTTATCATACCATAGATAGGCATGAATCCCAGATTTCAGACCTTCTTCTTCTAGTTGCAATAAACATTTGTTTCTCAGGAACAACCAATTCTTCAACCAAGTCAAACAGCATGCATGACAGTAGGTTTTAATAAATTAAATAAATAAAATCACAGTAGGTTTTGAGACTAGGAAGACCTAATCCTCTAATGATTTATGGTATTTTAGGGTGTTTTTAGGATGTTTTATCTTGATGTGTTTTAATTTTATATGTTGGAAACCTAATGATTTATGGTATTTTAGGGTGTTTTTAGGATGTTTTATCTTGATGTGTTTTTATGTTGGAAACCGCCCTGAGCCTTGGGGAGGGCAGTTTAGCAAGTTGAAATAATTAATAAATAAATAAATATATCCCTCTTGATCTTGTTATGTTTGCCTTCAGCTGGAAAGTCAACAGATATATTAAAATAACCCCAACGTGAAAAACATCTTCCTGTGATCTTAGCCCATTAACAAGGTAGCAATTGGTAACTGCATCAGTTAACACAGAGAAGCATATCCAGGTGAGCTCTTTTCCTTTTAGTTGAGACAGTAAGTTAGAAAAGCTCCCTGCAAGTTCGGAGTAACCCTAAATCCCATAGAAAGGTGTGTGTTTTTATCAATCAGAATGAAATTCATGAAGACTACATAAAAACCTGTAAGGAATCACTTGCTGCGCTTGACAGAGACCATTCAGGTAACTTCAGATACAGTCCCCCTTAAAAAGTGGCAAAAATTTACCCAAGACAATGACATTAAATCCATTGTACACCAATGAGGAGTGAGTAGAACAAGTATTATTTTATAACAGGTGATACAAGAATGATATTGTTCACAGGGACCTCTTAAGGAACTTCTCAAAGACTCCTGGAGGTCCTGAAAAATGGCTATCACACTGTATTTAAGAGGCTGAAGGAAAATATTTGGATAAATCTCTCCTGTTGTCACACACACATGCACACATTGCAATGACATCAAAACTGACATCTTGGAGGAGGGCTTACATATTGAAAAGATGTTTTTTGGAGGGATTACAACTCATAACTATGTGCCAGTGACGTGTCTCCCAATAGAGGCTCTTGGTCCTTTCTTGGCTCTAAATTTTATTTCGAGATCATGGATACCCAAAATTGAAAAACAAAATCCTCCAGAAATGAATCTAGAAGCATCATTCAATCATTCCAAACATAATTTCCCATCATAATAGGTTATTATAGCTGTCCAAGTCAGGCAGTGGTAGAGCTGAAATTGGACCACCAACTCTCAAGATGTTCCTGACAGGTATAAATGACTCCAGGTAAAACGGGGTGGAGAAAGAATTAATCAGAACACAGGGATTTGGATTGTATAAAGTACAAAGGAAGGTTGCCTTAAAATGTAGGCTTAGTTTTCTCCCTTTCCAAATGAGAAGCCGAGAGTATTTTTGGATAGCTTTTTTATTGTTCATCTGAAATAGCTCCCAAAAATGTTATGGCTGTGATAAAACATTTATGATGGGATGAAAAAATGTGTGTATATGAATAATACAGGAAATGAGCAAGCATGCCTTCAAGATGCTTCACATTTTCCTTTTTCAGGGAAGGGGAGAATGTAGATAACATGTTTGTTGGCAATGGTGCTCCTCCAGTATCTAGTTTTACCCTGCATTAAAAATTCAAAGTCCAAAGCCAAAAAATGCTGGGAGGGGAATGACAAAAGAGGATGCACTTGAACTAATGGCAGGAAGATTTAAATAGCACACATCAGCAGAAAAGAATGGGGAAACTACAGTACACTGACTTCACTGATACCCCATTTATCAGCAATTACTGCCTCCATTAAAGGCAGAGTTTACAGCAGACAAGAGTGGCAGAGCCTAAAATATGTCCCAACAAATGGACGGAGAGTGTCAGTGATGCTGTATTTCAAAGGCATGTGCATCTTTGTTATCGTTGCACAGGGAGTCAGAAAGACAGAGGAGGGAAAGAATGGACTAAGGGCCAGCAAATGATTTACTTGACCTGCATGGCCAGAACCGAGAGGGAAAACCTCATTAATTCCCCGGGTCATTCTGGAAGACATTAATTTGGTTTAAACTCAGGACATTGGGAGATTTTCCAGACGTGCGCTAGGAATTATGAAATCTCTATAGTTGGAGGAAAGTATGTCCAAATCACTTTCATCATAAATCAAGCTGACTTTGTGAAGAAGGATAATATGCCTAATCAGAGGAGTTATGGAACTTCTTGTGCTTATTAGACAGGAAATATGACAATATTTTATATAATTATCAGGCCGGGTTTGCTCTTCACTACTCCTTTTGAATTTTATCTTTCCCTGCCATCTTGCCTGAAATGAACTGGAATAATATGTACAAAGCTCTCTATTACTTAGTTATGTACTGACAACGTAAACACAGACACCAAGTTCTGCTGAAGTACTGTACACTTATCAATGTCCTTTTAGGGTTGCAGTTCTATATTCCAGTAGAGCAAACATTCCCTTGCCCTCCAGATGGTTTTGCACTGCAAATCCCATTAGCCCAGTCAGCACAACTAGTTGTCCAAGATGACGGAGAATACCAGATCTCAAATCTGTCCCACACTTTAGAAAATTCCACTGACAATTCTCCATTCACCATATAGGTTAATCATCCAGACATGTAAACTGTCTCCATTGAGAAGTACTTGGTTGATTTGGGAATTAACACTACAGAAATCCTTCATGACAATCAACAATGCCTCTTCCACACACTCAGGGAACAAAAGAGTGATGGATTAATATACATGTGTGAAACTGTTATTGATCAGTTTTCTGAAAGCATACATCTGTTAACTGGCATCAAAATGCTTTGAGTCTCTACTCACCCACCACAAAGCATAACTTAATTCCATTTGACTTATTCAGAAATTAAAAATAAGACAGGCTAAAAAAAATTCTACAATATTTCTGTGTTTAACCAGAAATGTCTCTTTTTGTTCTCCAACCACAAAATCACCGTGTTGTGGGTTAACTATGGGCAACTTTTATTATATGTTACCAATCAATCTCTGTGTGATCATCCAATCCAATTTATGATTGACCATGAATGATTGACCATGAATTCAAGCTTGAATTTGCTATTAATCAGATGAGGTGAGGCGGTGGCCCCGCATGGCCATGTCATCCTCCGACAAGGGCAAGACACCATAATTCTCGGATGCAACCCACATGTTGCTCCCATGGGGACTCTCCAGGTAACGGGTAGAGACTGTAGCGCCCAGTACCAGTACCTGCATGTGCCTGCCATAAGTTTGACACCTATTTAAGACCCCCTCAACCCACTTTGCCCAAAATGTGCAGTGTAGGGTAGGCAAAATCCCCTGCCCCATAACATGGGGTGGGAGAGGGAATCCTACCAAGCTCCTAACAGTGACCCTTGGCAAGTACACTGCAGTGGTGGTGGGTCAGTGGGTGAACTTCTTTGGGCCAAGCTAGGCTCACCTCACCGACTGGGACTTTTTAACTCTTTGTCTTCCCTTCACCGGAAGGGAGCAAAGCGCTTCCTTGATCCCACTACTCCAGAGTGCCCCAGAACTATGAACCATGTTGGCAAGGGAATTCTTGGAGTTGTAGTCCAAAAAAGTAACTTTTTGAGGCTTGTTCTTAATGTTTAAATAACTAGCACCTCATCAACACATCTCCAGTAAAAAAAAAATCATAGGAGTACATTTCATCCATTGGCAAAACCACATCTGAGCATTACTTGCCTGAGAAAACCCTATGAAATTCCTAAATCAAAAGACAACTTGGAGACACATACACATGCCTACACTCTAGAGTGCAATATTTCTAAAGAAGTGTTTAAATCCAAGTCAAATGTTTCTGAAAATAATAGCTCTATCTTATTAATTTTTTTTAAAAAAATCATACCCATCCTTCCAAAAAAATGAAGAACTTCACTGACTCACTTTATCACAACAAATCTCTAAGACATGTTTATTTATTTATTTAAACCCCGCTCTTCTGACTCAGAAAACAATTCGATTGGTAAAACCCCAAACCCCACAACACAAGATACATTAAAAACATTAAAATACAATTCCTCAGCAACATCTACAGGCATTCCATTAAAACAATACGATCCATAAAAGCATTGACCCTCTTCCTCCCTTCCATTTGAATCCCCATCTAACATGCTGCTTAGTGCTGATGTGGGAACGCCTGGTCCCAGAGCCAGGATTTTACCTTTTTCCTGTTTTCATGTTAAACTGAGGAAAAAAATAGTTGGTCCAAGATCACATGAGGCCCATTCACACTAGTAAATTGTAGCACGATTATTCACTTTTGACTGCCATGGTGCCATTCAATGGAGTCCTGGGATGTGCATTATAAGAAAAGGCATTAAGAATTATCTGTCGAATTGGTCCAGGGCCTCACCAAACTACAAAGCCCTGAGTTCCATAGGATGAAACCATGGCTGGTAGATTTCTATGGAATCTTGGGGTTAGTAGCTTGGTAAGGCTCTAGGGCAGTGGTTTTCAACCTGTGGACTGTGGCCCAGCAGTGGGCCACGACAACTAAAATCTGCAAATCTCCTTCTTCTTGATTGGTTGGTTGATTTTATTTCTGCTCCTTTCCACAGAGCTAAACTGACCCATCACTTTTAGTACTAATGTTAGAGAGTGCTCCCTGGTCAAAATGGTCCCTGGTCAACCACTACTCTAGAGCAATCTAGTTCAGAATTCAAATACTTCTTTCTACACTGCACATCCCAGAATAATAGCCATATAATTAAGTGGTATGCATGGTTCACAGTGAATATTAAGGATGAGTGGCATTGGAACCTAAATTTCCCTGGCATAAATCGAGTTACTTTACCCTCTGTGCTACACTTGCTCTTTTAAGTGCAAATTGTCATAAGTTGAACAAAGACACACTTTCGTATTTTTTGTGTATATCACCAAACATACAAATGCAACATGCAATGCAATATTTCGGAGCACAAGTAAATAACCTAATAGGGTAAAAGAGACACCAACATTATCATAGTGCATAAAGAGCATTCATATCTCTGAATAGAGAGTCCCATGAGAGAGTTCCTTCGCAAATAATATGATAAAGTCCACCTTCTTCAAGAAGAGAAAATATAAGGAATAATGTCCAATAGCAAGCGAAGTACTCTCACAGCGGCCGACGATCTCGTGGATGCGTGCGCTGAATCGTTGCTACAAAGCATGCAAAACACAGAGTGAGAAAGTGTTATTAAAGTCAATAATTCATTAAGAGAATTTCAAAGTGTTTACAGGCTTTTTCTAGACCGGGGGCATTGCTCGTCTTTCAGGTGCTCCAATGTATTAGCAACAAATCTAGACAATATATACAAGTACAATACATCAGAATGGGTAAATTTTCCCCACATAGCGAGGTCCCCGTGGCGAGGAGAAAAAGAAGACTTCATAATACATACAGTATAAGCATAAGGTATCAGTATCGTACCTTAGTATATCAAGGAAAATCACATAGAGGCATCAAGCCTTCTTTTGGTCATGGACAATGCAATGTGGAGCAGGGGGAAGTTTATAGTCAAGAAATTAACAGTAAATGTGAACAGCTGAGAACTACACAAGGAGCCGCTAACAGATAAATGATCATTGAGGCCTTTTGGCACTCGCAGGAAAGGCGGATTATCCAATCGCGTTTCTAATTGTAATAATCTGCGTTTTACATCCATTGCCTGGGTTTGGGTTCTACCTTATCCAAAACCATTACAGTGAACGCCTCATGGTGATGTTGTTTGCTAACAAAGTGAGAGTACAGTCTGGAATTATCACATCCCTGTCGCTATGTGGGAAATCTAGATCTGTGTTCCTGTACTCTTTTTCTAATACATTGGAGCGCGCGAAAGACGTCCCCGGTTTAGAAAAAAAGCCTGTAACAAGGTAGATTCAGCGCACGCATCCACGAGATCGTTGGCCGCTGTGAGAGTACTTCGCTTGCTATTGGACATTATTCCTTATATTTTCTCTTCTTGAAGAAGGTGGACTTTATCATATTATTTGCGAAGGAACTCTCTCATGGGACTCTCTATTCAGAGATATGAATGCTCTTTATGCACTATGATAATGTTGGCGTCTCTTTTACCCATGTAGGGTCTCTATTAGGTTATTTACTTGTGCTCCGAAATATTGCATTGCATGTTGCATTTGTATGTTTGGTGATATACACAAAAAATACAAAATTATATTATTATCATTGCTTCTTAGTTCTCCTCGTTGCTTTCATTCTTTAAATCAACCCCGCACTATTTTTTGACTCAAAGACACACTTTCAGCACCAACTAAAGTATCTTGGGATAGCACACATGGGGCTCTAACCACAATTCATTCTCTATAACATTTTTAAGGTGGTCGTCATCTTTATATTATTATCAAAGAAAAGGTTAACATGAAAACCTTCAAACATGACTGGAAGGGATCTAACACTTGTACCCTGAAGACTGCATTCACCATGCTTTTCAAAGTTGCATCCCATTGTGTTTAGAAAAGGTTATCTCTTCTCCCCAAAGAACATGCATTAGTACTTTTCATTTATTCAGCACTGGACACTCCCTATCAACAACAGCCTTCCTAGAGGGGAGAAAGCAGCAAATTAATCTTAAAAAGAGACAATTTAAGGGAGTTGGACTACAAGTTGGAGTTCATTAGGAGGCCATAAAGCTCTGTCTGTCTAACATGCTATATTCCCCAGATACTACTCCAGAAAGAAATCTTGTCTGCTTAAATAGACCATCACCATGGCTATAAAAAAGAAGCAATTTCTGAGATTAGTTATTTGATATTGTAGCCCTATGCAAATGATCATTACTCACATAGTGCAGGAAGGAGAAGTGAGTTAGCCCCTTCTCCTCCTCACACATTTCTGTTTTCTTAACATAAAGAAGAGATCCTCAGCCACAGTGGAGACTATTTAGATGTATTGTCAAAGGCTTTCATGGCTGGAATCACTGGGTTGTTGTAGGTTTTTCAGGCTGTATGGCCATGTTCGAGACCAGTGTTTCCCAACCTTTTTTGAGTCGCGGCACACTTTTTACATTTACAAAATCTTGGGGCACACCACCAAACAAAATGACACAAAATGACACTCTAACACAGTAATACATATAGTTAATAATTTTGTAAATGTATTTATACACTCAGTGTGAAACCTGGGCCTGTTTCGATGAACACAACATATATATGACTTCCTCTCACATACTTATACATGGCTATCATGTCTTCTCTTAGCCTTCTCTTCTTCAGGCTAAACATGCCCAGCTCTTCAAGCCACTCCTCATAGGGCTTGTTCTGCAGACCCTTGTGAAATTTCACCCTGAGTGAAACTTGCTTCCAGATAACTATGGATGTCATGAAGCTGTTATAAACAATTCCTTGGGGAGGGGGAAGCAACTCTCGAAAAATCTAGTATAATAGTAAAATAGTTTTAAAAAAACATTTCCAAGCGGAGAGGCTCAATTTGTTTCTTGGAAACCTGTGAATGCTTCAGCCTCCCGATGCTCCCAGGTTCGCTCACTGCCCAATTCACCGACGTGGAGCGTCCGGCATTCGGTGGAGCCTTTCCTTTGCCTCGGGGAGGATCTTTGGGGAGGGAAAGAGGGAGAAAGAGCTGCTAGAAGGGGAAAGAGTACAAAAAATGGGCATAGGGTGTCCTATAAAGCAACACTGAAGAAATTCCGCAGGATATAGTAAACTGTTGCAATCAATGTCAATCAATCAATATATTATCATCCAAGTATTCTCAAGAGTGGAATGAATTGTGGAGCATCAGTATATCCAATATATGGTGTCGCAGTTAGTTCCAAAGAAAATATCCGTTCATTTCAAGAAATATTCATATTCATTATATTCATCGGGACCTAAAAACTTCAGTCGGTTCCAAACAATAATTCCACTGGTCCGTGTAATCTATAATACAAAATATACATGAACTTATAATATATACATGAACTTATAATACATATTACCATCATTACAATGATGGTAATATGTATTATAAGTTCATGTATATTTTGCATTATAGATTACACGGACCAGTGGAATTATTGTTTGGAACCGACTGAAGTTTTCAGGTCCCGATGAGGCTGGGTACCCCCCGGCGAAACGGCGAGGCCTTTGATTTCTGACCGTCGACCTGAGTCGCACTTTGTTCCGGATTATAAATATTATGATTTTTTGAGGAATATAATGAATATGAATATTTCTTGAAATGAACAGATATTTTCTTTGGAACTAACTGCGACACCATATATTGGATATACTGATGCTCCACAATTCATTCCACTCTTGAGAATACTTGGATGATAATATATTGATTGATTGACATTGATTGCAACAGTTTACTATATCCCGCGGAATTTCTTCAGAAGGAGGAAGAGTGCCAATTTTCCTCGGCACACCTGCTGATCGCTCACGGCACACTAGTGTGCCTCGGCACACTGGTTGGGAAACACTGTTCTAGATGCAGTCTTTCCTGACGTTTTACCTGCATCTGTGACAAACATCCTCAGGGGCTGTGGCATGCATCCTCACAACCTCTGAGGATGCTTGCCACAGATGCAGGTGAAGTGTCAGGAGAGAATGCTTCTAGAACAAGACCATACAGCCTGAAAAACCTACAACAACCCTCTATTTAGATGATTTTCCAGTATTTTGGATTGTGTCAAAAGCCTCCAGAGAAAGCTCTCCTCTTCTCAAAGTCACTCTCCGCATGAGAGAACAACAAAAACATTTGTGGAGACCACAGGGCTAGCACATTTTCCCTGCTTATGCATTAAAGCTATATAAATAATAAACAGATATATAGGATGTGGGGAGAAATCACCCAAAGTTACACTATAAAATCTCCTGACCTAACAAATCTCAAATACATACCCAGCACACCTCCAGTTCATGAGGGTCTAACGCTAACCCAGAGATGACCCAGGAATAATGTCTTGCTTGAGTTGAAGGTTAAGTTGGTATCCTTCCCAAAGTATAAAACATTAATAGAAAACACATTTTTGTTTACTCGGTGTGCTCAAAACCTAATCTGTTTGCCTTAACATTGGGTGTAAGTAAAATCAGGTTAATTCCTTAAGAGGTCGATGGTTGTCGGTCACATTCAGAACCATTGCATTGACGGAAAACAGAGTCTCTGTATTTTGGTTGACACCACTGTCCGTAAATGGCATATTTTGTTGTTGTTTTTTTTCAAAAGTACACTTTAGAGAGTTTAAGTACTTTTCCCAGACTCACTGTAAATTAAACATTGGCTGTGATTGGTGTAGTTTGTAGTCTGGAAAAGGTGTCCATAAAGCATATAAAATTTAACAATCTATATGGCCACATTTTGGCATTGATTGTTTATGTGTCTTCCTGTCTTTCCATCTCTGGTAAAATGTATGCTGCACACTCACCCTTCAAATGTAAAGAATTGTATGATAGAAGGATGTAAAAAATAGAAAACGACTTAAATGTATATCTTAAATTGTCTCAAAATTCCCCTTCAAAGCAACATTGGAAATACTTAAAGGCATGTTACACTAAAACTGTTCTACCTCTGAAATGTAACTCACACCCCCTCCCATATATTCCATGCACAGAAACTGTCTGCACTGGCAGTTTGTTTATTTATGTATTTATTTTATTTACTGCATTTGTATACCACCCTTCTCCGCCCTCAGGCGACTCAGGGTGGTTTAAGCTTCACTCACTGCTATTGACAGAAGAATATCTATCGCCACATATTAGGTCAGCAGAGTAGCTGAAGGAGAGCAGGGAAAGCTATCTTAAGCATCTCAGGGGAAACAGTGAAAGTTGGCCAGCATAGATTCTTCTACAACATATTTCTTATACGTATATTCCTCCCCTCTTGGGATCATTTCCTCCAGATCAGTGTTTCCCAACTAGTGTGCCATGGCACGCTAGTGTGCCGTGAGTGATCACCAGGTGTGCCGTGGGAAATTGGAACCTCCAATACCCTTTCTTCCCCCTCCTGCCAAACACTTTCTCTTCTCCACTCAGACTCCCTTCTTCCCAGCCTCGCTCTGCTTGCTTTGCTTCGCTTTGCTCATGCTGCCGCTTCTGCGGGAGGGGGGAAGGAGGAAGACATGACCCGTGCGGGTGCTACTGTACAGACTTGCCCCATGTCTTCCTCCCTCCCCTTCACAGTGCTCTCTGGATATAGGTAAACTACAACTCCAAAACTCAAGGTCAATGCCCACCAAACTCTCATAGTATTTTCTCTTGGTTATGGTAGTTCTGTGTGGGAAGTTTGATTCCATTCCATCATTGGTTGAGTTCAGAATGCTCTTTGATTGCGGGTGAACTATAACTCCCAGCTGTTTAGCAAGACCTTTGTGTGTGTCTTTCTGCCATTCCTGCCAGGATATCTATGTTGTGTTCATCGAAACAGGCCCAGGTTTCACACTGAGTGTATAAATAATACATTTAAAAACATATTAACTATATGTATTACTGTGTCATTTTGTGTCATTTTGGTTGGTGGTGTGCCCCAGGATTTTGTAAATTTAAAAAATGTGCCGCGGCTCAAAAAAGGTTGAAAAACACTGCTCCAGATGACCACCACTACAAACAAGTGGATCAGTCTAACTGTATCAGAAGCATATTTGTACCAGAACAATATTGTCTGCCTCCATCCCCATCTTCTTTCATAGAGTCATGGAATTGGAAGAAGAAAAAGAACCACTTAGACCAGTGTTTCCCAACCTTTTTTGAGCTGCGGCACACTTTTAACATTAAAAAAATCCGGGGGCACACCACCAACCAAAATGACACTCTAACACAGTAAAGAACGGCTGGGGGATGGTGGCCTGCTGGGAGCAGTTGCTGGGAGTGCCAAAGCCGGGGGAGGTAGAGGAGCCAGGCCGTGCCATGCCCCGCCCCCTCCCCCCGGCTTCAGTTCTCCCACAGCTTCGCCAGCCTTGAGGGGTCAGTGCCAAGCCAGCATTGTGCTGGCTCTGCCACTGCTGGCTTGGCACTGCCCCCTCAAGGCTGGCAAAGCTGTGTGAGCGCTGAAGCCGGGGGGAGGGCGCCATGCCCTGCCCCCTCCCCCAGCTTCAGCTCTCCCACAGAGGAGGAGCATGATTGGTGGATGGGCTTCAGTGGGCAGGGCTCCTCCTCCACGCAGCTTCAGCGAGCGAGGGGCGGGAGTCATGGCGGATTGGAGGCTGGCTGGGGAAACGGCCGTAGGAGGCAGTGCCCCGGCCTGTTCTTCTTTTTCTTCACCGCCGCCCAGCCCTTCCTCCTCCTCCCCCAAGCAGCAGGCGTTCGGCAGGAGGAGAGGGAAGGAAGGGGGGCAGAGAGCTTTTCTCGCGGCACACCTGATGATCGCTCACGGCACACTAGTGTGCCACGGCACACAGGTTGAGAAACACTGCCTTAGACCACCACCTGCCATGCAGGAATACTCCATAAAGTTTCATAAAGCAATAAAAGTTCAAAATATTCACTTGTAAGTGGAATGTATGTTGATGTAGATCACAATTCACACACTTTCCGACATAACGTAATTCCAATCATCATATATGAATAGTAAAGTACATCCGTGGTGAAGGTATATAATGGGACTGTCGGAAAGGAGGTGGGTCAACGGTCAGAGAAAGGCCTCGCCTTTTCGCCTGTATAGGCTTCTTCCGGACCCCAAAGCAAACAAAATATCATACACAGTGACAATTCCACTGATCCGGGGATCCTAAAACACAAACAATAGAGTACTTTTTAGCAACATAGTCATCAATCACGATAGAGGTGAAAACCCATCAAGAACAGACCCAATAGTACACTTGTTAGCACAAAATACATACCAATATTATATTCAAATTACCATCATCCTGGAAATGGTGGACGCAGCCACCGGTAAGGTCAGACGCCCAGACAAATGAACCCCGAGAGGGGCCAGTTTAAATGCGGAGTTAGAAACAAATTAACATTGAATAGAGTACAAGGTGTTACATCAGAACTTCATTGAGGCTTAATTGATCGTTAAGGCCTAAGGGCAACTCGGAACAAAGGGAATTAATCCAGGAACATTCCCATCTGCGTAACAGGAGTTTAACATCTTGATGAGGTAATGGGGTAATACGTTCGAGAACCACCATCTTAAAGTCATCAAAGCGATGCGAATGTTTGAAATGGCTGTATAGGGCTGACGATTCATTACCAGTTCTAAATCTGGAACGATGTTCCTGCACCCTAACTCTCAATTCACGCCCAGATTCACCTATGTAGTATCTAGAGCACGCACAAATCAAACAATACACGATATTTTTTGAGTGACAGGAGGCCCCTGAGCGCAATATATAGGTATGTTTATTATTGAGTTCCGTGATCGTAGCCTGGGTGGATATATGCTTACATATGGAACAGTGTGCGCAAGCCACTGTATGGTGTCTAGAGGGCTGCCCGGGGGTCTCCCTGCGTGGGCGTGTATGGACTAGAAGTTGACGGAAATTAGATGTTTTTTTGTAAGCCATCATGGGAATCTTCTCCAGGCCCGGAATAGTATCAACTATGGGCCAATGTTTGGATACAATGTGGCGAATGTGGTGGGCATGGGGGGAGTAGGTAAGGGGCCAGATGATGCAATCAGGGGGGGTTCTCGAGCGGGCAGCAAAAATTTCCTGTCTCGGAATGTTGCGTACTTTCTGAAGAGCAGAGCTAAGGACGGACTGGGGGTAGCCCCGTGCCAGTAGTTGCATAGCCAGGTCGGAAGCTGAGGATTCGAAGTCCCTGTCAGAGGATGAGTTGCGTTTTAGTCTAGTGAATTGGGAAAAGGGGAGGCTGTTTTTAAGGGAGGGGGTATGATAGGACTGGTAATGGAGGTAAGAGTTTTTGTGGGTGGGTTCTACATAATTTTTAACACTAAGAGTGCCATTGTTCTTATAAACCGTGAGGTCTAAGAAGGTAACGCTTTGTACATCAGTGGTAAAGGTAAAGGTGATCAGTTCCGCCCAGGAGTTGAAGTAATTACTGATGATGTCGAGGTTCCCTTCCTTCCCAAGAAGGAAGAAGACATCATCTATATACCTATAGTAATGCCTAATGGGTAGTGTAATCTCAGAATCGGGAAACAAAAATTGCTGTTCTAAATCGTTCATATAGAGGTTGGCCACGGATGGTGCTAGACTCAAACCCATGTTGACCCCGCCCCTTTGTATGAAGAAGTCATTTTTGAAACAAAAATAATTATAGTCAAAGACTATATCTATGAGTTCCATCAAAAATGAGGTTGGGAGGCGATGGGGTGGGGGCCTTAAGTCTAGAAGTTTGAAAATGATGGCCCTGGCTGTAGGTAAATCAACATTAGTATATAATGAAGTGATATCAGCAGTAATGAGCATATCCTCCATATGAACGGGGAGGCCCTCAATTTTGGTGATGAAATCACGGGTGTCCTGAATAAACGCAGGGGATTGAATAACAAAAGGTTGTAGGAAAGAGTCAAGGTATATGGCAAGGGGTTGGAGTAAAGTATTGGTGGCCCCCACGATGGGCCTGCCTGGGGGCGTGGTTAAATTTTTATGAATCTTAGGGAGGAGGTAAAAATTAGCAATGGAAGGGTGGCGGTTAATCATTGAGCTCCCCAGCTGGGACAAAATGAATCCCTGTTCAACCCCGGCTTGCACTGTGTGAGTTATAGTATTCAAAAACCGGACCGTGGGGTCGGAGGGAATGGGTTGATAAAACATAACATTAGATAATTGTCTACATGCTTCCTTACGGTAATCCTCTTTTCTAAGAAGGACCAAGGCTCCCCCTTTATCCGCAGGGCGGATGACAGTGTTGGGATCGTTCCCTATCTCCCAAATGCGTTGGATGTCTCTCCCAGAAAGGTTGGCTCGGGCCCAGTCTTTGGTATGATTAATCTTAGAAACTTCTTTAAGTACAGTGTTTTCAAAAATTCTCAATTGATCAGAAATCACGGGGGGAATGAAAGAGCTCTTACCCTTAAGTCTGGGAGGGATATCGCTGGAACGTTCGCAGGGATGGTTAGAAAAATGTTCTTTAAGCCGCATCGTGCGAAACAAAGTAGCCAGGTCTTTACGAATGTTCAAAGTGGAGCAGTTAGGGGTATACACAAAAGAAAAACCTCTATCCAAAATGCTGATGTCCCGGGGCGTGAGGGGAAGGTCAGATAAGTTAACTATAAAGTTGCTGGGGTTTTGTCCTTGGCCTTATTGCTTTATGAAACTTTATGGAACATTAAACCATTGAATTATACCGAAAAACCCTTCTTTTCTTACTCCTTTGACGTCTTCCAAGAACACCCAACCTTGTTTCCCTGATGCAGGAATACTCAGCAAACAAAAGGACTCCTGAGATATGCCCATCCAAGTTTTGTTTAAAGTCATCTAAAGAAGGTGAGCCCACTACTGCCTAAGGCAGTGGTTCTCAACCTGTGGGTCCCCAGGTGTTTTAACCTACAACTCCCAGAAATCCCAGCCAGTTTACCAGCTGTTATGATTTCTGGGAGTTAAAGGCCAACACATCTGGGGACCCACAGGTTGAGAACCACTGGCCTAAGGCCTTCCGTCAAACAGCCCTCTTATCAGGGCCGTAGCCAGGATTTTGGTTCGGGGCTGAGTTTGGTTGGGGGCTGAGACTGGGTGGAAGAGGGTTTACCCTAGCAAACTTTTGTATTGATATCCCAATAACCCCATGAATGTGGGATATAATGAGCATGGTGATCAGATCATGATATGAATAAACATAACAGTTTAAATAATGTACCAGTAAGGCCTTCTCGCGGACCACCCTGAGAATTTCGGGGGGCTGAAGCCCCCTTAGCCCCCCCTGGCTACATGCCTGCCTCTTATCATCAGGAAGGTCTTCTTCAAGTTTAGATTAAATATCATTTATTGAAATTGGTTCATTGGTTTATTTCCTAGTCTCTGGAGCAGCAGAAAGCAAATTGTGTACATGGCATCTCTTCAGATATTTAAAGACTGCTATCGTATTACTCTTGTTCTTTTAGTCTCCAAGCTAAGCATATCTAGTTCCCTTAACTATTCCTCATTGGGTTTGGCTTCCAAAGCTTTTACCATCTTGGTTGCCCTCTTCTGGATATATTCCAGTTTTTCAGTATCCTTACTAAGTTGTGTTCTTTGAGGGGCCCTTTCATTCCCTATTGAACAAAATCCCAGAGGCGAGAGTTGCCATAAATTAGAAATAAGTTGAAGGCACATAACAACAAATTGATTCCTAGGGCTGATCACCTACCGGATGCCACCAGAGTTTCTCTGCTACACTCTCCCAAGTCCACGTGGGCAGGAAACATCCCTTCATAAAGTTTTCCACTGTTTCTTTTGTATTGCAATGTTTTCTTC
Organism: Anolis apletophallus; assembly: GCA_030556195.1. Taxonomy (NCBI): domain Eukaryota; kingdom Metazoa; phylum Chordata; class Lepidosauria; order Squamata; family Anolidae; genus Anolis; species Anolis apletophallus. Next base: position 190,775,670 of record JARBWK010000003.1, read on the forward strand.
AGGATTAGAAAAACATTAGGGATGCATCTGGACAATGGCAAGATGCCTCCTCACTCTAGAATTATTTATTTACATCATTTATATTCCACCCTTCTCACCCCACAGGGACTCAGGGCGGATCACAAAGAACATATATAAAAGAAAACATTCAATGCCATAGACAAAACAACATATATAGACAGACAATGAACGACACAATTGGTCGAGAGCTCACCTCGACCTGGGCAGGCCTTGAACTCATGACCTTCTGGTCAGTGGAGATCTTATGCAGCTGAATCCCAACCAGCTGCACCACATTCCCGGTGCAAAGGGAAGAACAAAGGGAAGAGAGACCCAGAAAATGGAGACAGGCCGTATGGCCAGCCCAGGGCAATAAAAATACATTTCAACAGGAAATTACATCTTCCCTGAAGAGATCACATTGCTAAGTATTCAAAGGGGGAGGAGATAGTGGCATGCAGGATGAGCAAGACAACCCCCCTCCTGAGTCCCTTCTTGGGGTAGGCATGCACAGGGAATTTAGGAGAAGGAATCCCTCATTCTAATCTATCTAGGGTAACTACTCATTGAGGGTTAGAGTCTTGTACATTCAGAGATGAAACAATAATAATTTTCTTGAGTTAAAACAAGAATTGATGAACTATAAGCAAATAACCACTACGTGCAAAACCACATGTAATTATGATATTCTATCTCAATGATGCAGCTGTGCACCATAATTATTTGACTTAAGTTAAGCTTTGATAAAGACACAGAGGTTAGACAAAATATGTTTTGGACTACAACTCCCAGAATATCCCTCATGATATGATGGAGTCCAAGAAGTAACTTTTTAAAAGTCCTATATAGGTGTTATCCCTAAACATAGCATCAACAACTAAGAATGATGAAAATAGAAAGGGTAACCATGTCATTTGGAATGTGTAATAGTTTATGATTAACAATTGTTAACTGGTTACTGGAAAATATCCAAGTGTATATAAGTCTCCTTATGGGACACAGATGAGTTAAGCAAATCATGTGATTATAGTAACTGTTAAGAAATTTAAATGCATTAAAGTCCCTGGAAATAGAGTAAACATGCTCTCATAATAGCTTGGGGGTATTGCCATAAAAAGGTTTCAGACTATGACAAGTATAGTCACGTTGAGTGTCTCTGTTCTATGTACAAATTTTCCTTTGGATTGTGAAATGTTAGTATATATGGGGATGTGAATTATGGTACACCAGCTCCAGGATGGAAAAACAGAACTAGACCATAAAAGGGGTGGAGGGGGAGGTATTTTTGTACAGAGACAGCACTTGAACACAAACTCCACAAGTTATCTGGCTGCTGCTTTGACTCCTCAACCATCAATCTTTATTTTGCCTAGTAAGCCAATTGCTTCTTGGACAAATTCCTTTCCCAACCATACCAGCAAAAATAAACAGTGCCTAGATTATGCTGAATGGAAAGAATTGGCTTTTGTTTGTTAATAAAACCAATTAATACCCTACCCACAGGACATCAAATATCTCCCTTTACATTTTTCTTTGTTTGGGACATTACTCAGTTCTTCTCGACTCTTCTGTCTGCTCAACAAATGTACCAAGGGGGGGGGGGGGGTAGTATTTATCTTTTTTCAAAAAAATAATTACAAGACATTCTGAGAAACAAGGAGAGGAGAAGGAATAGAGAAGAAGCAGCCCTGTGTTTTGTTGACACCATTAGATCATCTGCATTTCAAGGAACTAATGGGCAATGCCTCCTAGATCTGCTCTTTATTTAGAATAAGCAAATGTTTTACTTTTATTGCTCCATCACGCAGGCTGTGATGAAAAATTGTGAAGGAAAAACTTGGCTACAGTTAAGATGTGACTGTGGCGTCCCACCCAGAGCCAAAAAGGGGCTTTGAGAAATGGAGAAGCTTCTATAGGCCCTGGGGGTAGCGTTCTAGCTTTCCCATAAAAAGAAAACCTGGAGAGTCTTTGAGCAATGAGTTCAGGACTCAAAAATAGGTGAACTCAAAACAAGGTTTATTTATTTCCAATCAATAAAACTGATGGCCCAAAAAGCTTGAAGTTGGTTGTTGGGGAAAGTCCTTTAAGAAAAGGGATTGCATCCACTTGCCTTTTGCAGAGTGAAGGTGCCTTTCTTTGGTTCCAGGTTTCCTTTGTTGCTCCAAATGGTCCTCTGGCACATGAAGTCCTCTGGTCCCCAGAGATTACAGTCTTTGGGTGAAGGGCTTTATTGGCAAGATTACTGTTCCTTATTGGCAAGATTACTGCAATCTTGGTTTGAGAGCCTTGGGAGTTAACTATACGTGGACAAAGATGCGTTGTCTAAGCGAGAGCTTTAGATTTCCGTGTGCTTCGTCCATGTGCTATGGTTGGAATGGAGGCAGAAAAGAAGTCCAGCCTCCCAGGTAAACTCAGGAAGGGGAGGAGTTCGAGGTGGTGATGCTAGGTTTGGAGCCAACACACAGCTCCTCCCATAAATGTCCACATGGCAGAACAATGGAACAAAGGCCTTGCAGGTAAAGGCTAAACCAGGTACACACTACAGATATAGAATAAGCCCCATGGAGGCATAACAGTGACAAATACACACTTATCTGTGGCCATGGGATATGGCTAATGGGGGGAATGGGAGCCCTCGGTGGTGCAATGGGTCAAACCTTGTGCTGGCAAGTGAAGACCAACAGGTCACAGATTCGAATCCGGGGAGAGCACGGATGTTTCCTCTGTTAGCTCCAGCTCCTCATGCGGGGACATGAAAAAAGCCTCCCACAGCAATGGAATCTGGACGTCCCCTGGGCAGCATCCTTGCAGATGGTTAATTCTCTCACACCAGAAGTGACTTGTGGTTTCTCAAATTGCTCCTGGCATGAAAAAAATGGGGGGACAATACCAATCTACATGCCTTAAATTGAATAGAAACTTCTGAACTCCTTTTGATTTATGAGTCACATCAAATGATGATGATATTCAACCAATTTTTCTGATCTTCAGAAAATAGTGTGGCTCATATAACTAGATCATGGGTCCTTTGTGTCATACAGCTATGGTGTCATGATTCTGCTTCAATTGCCAAAGCTACATCCTGTCAAATTCTGTAATTTGTAATTTGGTGAGTCACTAGAACTATGTTTGTTAGAGTAATATGCAGATTTGAACTGACTTATCCATACCATTTCTTTTATTTACAGATGCAGATGTATAACCCTCTAAGGGTCACATCTTTAAGGCAAAACTCTCAGAGGGCCCTTTCACTGTACATAGTCATAGTACTATGGTTCCAATTTAATGCCATGACTGCATCCTATGGAATCCTGATATTTGTAGTTTGCTGGGGCACTAGAACTCTCCAACTGAAAATAATAATCACCTCCCCCCCTATAAACCAAGGAACCAGTGTGGTGGGGTGGTTTGGGTGGTTTGAGCATGGACAACAACTCCGGAGACCAGAGTTCAAAACTCCACTTGGCCTTGAAACATACTGGGCAGCGTTTGAGAAAGTCAATGGCAAATCTCTTGTGAACAAATCTTACATTGAAACCCCAATGACAGCTCACCTTAGACTCACCAGGGGTCAGGAATGACTTGAAGGCACACAACAACAACAACAACAATGCAAATGTATAAACCCCTATGTGCCATTGAATGCTTCCATAATGGTTAAAGCAGAGTCATAGTCTTGTGATTAAACAGGGTAAAAGGGCTCACATCTCCACTGATGCCTGTATGGAGATCTGTCAAACAGCTTTTTAATTCCTTAGAGCCATTTTCTACTGCACCTGAAGAAGTGAGTTTATCCCCATCAAATCCCAAAGTAAAAACCAGTTTGTCTTAAAGATGCTGCTACATTTCTGCTTTCCTCTCCCACTCTTTTCCTCCTCTTTAATCCATTAGTTTACTGGAGGTAATAACTTGCAGCAGCCTTGTTGACTTCACAATAGGTATAGGTCTAGAGCTCTTGCTCGCTAGCTCACTTTTTATTATTAGATGTTAATCTGGAAGGATGACAATGCAGCAATTTGTATCATGCCTTTTGTCTGATGGTATAATGCAGTGGAATTAAGGTATCTGTCCTTTATTGGCAAGGAGAAATCCACAATTCATAGCAGACTGGCTTCATGTTAAGAGCTTATCAGCCAAAGAAGTCTGAAAAAAGTTCAACTCCAGCATTGTTTTTTAGATCACTCTTCTGTGAGCAGACACCCTCCGGATGTGGTGAACTACAACTCCCATTCCATCATGAGGGCAGGAGTTGTAGTCTAAAGCATCTGCTAGCACCAGATTCGAAGAGATCTGTTCTAGAGGAATGTACACTGAGGGATGCATCTGGATTCAGTGTTATATGACCGTATATTTTATATAATGAGATAAATTTTCACAGATGCTCACAGTATGATAGATGGTTTTATTGTGCAGGTGTTATAAAATAGTCAGCTCTGAATGCAGATGTTTTGTTATAGTGCTTATTTTTTACTGCCTGATCTTGAATGATGGACTAATGGACTGGGTCTTTTATCTGTTTGCTTCAACATTTCCATTGGAACAAAAAAATGTCTGGAAAAGTTGCTCTGAGACAAAAGTGGGATCAAGGATTTCTTGAGAAACATAGAAATGTTAAATGTATTGTCGAAGGCTTTCATGGCCAGAATCACTGGGTTGTTGTAGGATTTTCAGGCTTTCATGGCCATGTTCCAGAAGCATTCTCTCCTGACGTTTCGCCTGCATCTATCGCAGGTATCCTCAGAGATTGTGACCTCACAACCTCTGAGGATGCCTGCCATAGATGCAGGTGAAACGTCAGGAGAGAATGCTTCTGGAACATAGCCATATAGCCTGAAAAACCTACAACAACCCATAGAAATGTTAGTTTGCTGGGCTACAACTCCCAGAAAAAATATCAAGAATCCTCAACCAGCCTAAGGGTGCTGTGTTGATCTCATTATTTAGGAAGGAAATTGGCTGATGAGGACAAGGTTGGCTTTTCTATAGAGGACTGCTAAAGTCTATAATATTTCGTGATGGAAATGAAGGGATGGACCAAGCAGACCTTACACCTATAGCAGTTATGGCTATTGTAATGTTGGAGGAGAGTGAATCTCTCCCCTAATGCCTAAAACATTGTTATTACAGCAATTGAGTGTCTTGAGAAGCAAGAGATTCTCTATTTCCCAAAGACCTGACCCACAGCCATGGCACCATTCCAAGTCTAAAAACTAGGAAAGGAAGTTTTGCAAACATCACAGGAGAGATGATGAGGTGAGCAGAATGCCAAAGACCTTCTGTTGTTTTAGCAGAAGATATAGCTATGATCCTTTCGTAAGAAGTTCTTTTTGGATTCAGGACAAGATTAATAGCTATTGCCATAAGAAATAAGGTACTTAAAAAAGCCTCTCCATTGGCGCCCCTTGTCGCGCAGGAGAGGCTTGCGTACCCTAATGAAGTTGTGAGCTATGATGGCGGTGGCATAGCAACCAGCAGGGCCTCCCATGCCAGACAAGTCACAACCGAAGGGTCTGACAAAGAGCGTCAACTAGTAGGATGGGCTCTTTAGCCTTTTGGCAACCATCCTAAGAGAAGAAAAACTCTAAATTCAAACCCGGGCAGATGGTGCTCGTCTAACCCTGTAAGGTCAATCATCTAGAGAAGGAAATTCAAATCAAACCTACGACCTGAGGACCTCGCTGCCACCATCCTAAGCTTGCTAGGCCCCGACAGACTAACCTTTGGTTTAAAGGGTGAGGCCAGTTCTGTGCACACTGCGCTCCACCAGAAAAATCCATTGCACAGGCTCGAAGGACACATCCAACCTCCTTAGTCATCAACATGCTTGTAGAAAGCGTGGGATGAGTCCTTCCTAAGAATCTTCATTCGCCAAGTAATGCCAGAGGGAGACTTAAAGCAGCATCTACACCAGGGGTGCTCACACTTTTTCAGCATGGGAGCTACTGATTAAAAAACCAAGTCCCAAAGATCACCTGCCCAGAAATGTAAAACGTATAATTTTTTTCTTATTTATTTATTTATATTTATATTATTCATTTTTATGTTCCGCTCCTTCCAGCAGGCTCGGGGCAGTTTACATAAAATGAAGTTATAAAACATCAACATTTCAATTTAATAACAACAATATAAAACAGAGCATAAAAATACATCCAACCACCCCATTTCTCCCACACTGCCATATTACCACACATATCATCAGCCAGAAAGTAAGAAGAGAGGCTTTTGAACTGCAAGGCCATTTAATACTCAGCAAGGTAAACAAAGGGGCATGGAAAAATACATCCAACCACCCCATTTCTCCCACATTTCCATATTCCCCAACATATATTTCTCAAGGAACAAAGCAAGCAGAGAGGCTTTGGAGCTAAAAGGCCATTTTTAAACATTAAAAATAAACAAAGAGACATGCCACAGAACAATCAAGCACGCACCCCAAAGTAAAAAGACCGACCTTTGAGATGCGGTAAGGAAATGACCCCAAAGCGTCCTCCTCCTCCTCCTCCGTCGTTGCTCCTATTTCCACGCCGCCAGCATGTGTGCCGCCTCCAAGAGCTCACGAGAAGTCCGAGAGGCAGAATGGGTGCTTCTGCGGGAGGAGCAACGACGGAGGACTTCTTTGCAGCGTGCAGGGGAGCGTGAAGAGGACCAACAGCAAAAAACCTGGTCAGGGGCCTGAAGATCACCAGGATGAGGCCCAAAGATCACCCTGGTGATCAAGATCACCATTCTGAGCACCCCTGATCTACACTGACCACCTAGCCTGGGGCCAGTCTGGAGCATTGCCCCAGATTGACCTGGGATTGACCATGGTCCTGGATCAAACATGAGGGCAACCTACACACCGTCACCAGTACAAACTCTTTGAGGCACTGTGTTGGAATCCAGATGGCGCAGCCTGGCTGATAATAATTATAAAAATAATGAAACTTTATTTATATTCCACTCTATCTCCCTGGAGGGACTCAGGGTGAATTCCAAACATAAAAGGCAAACATTCAATGCCCAAATACAACAGCAATACATCCATATCAAAATTTAAACAACCCAATACACACAAATTATTACTTAAACAACTAAAAATAAATAAAAAACAGCCTGTTATAACAGACAGGGCATGGATATGGATGGAAGCTATTAGTCAGAGGTATAATGGTAGTATTACCAACTACTGCTCCTCCTCCTTGTAGGCCAGTGAGCAAAGGTACGTCTTCAGCTGTTTCTTGAAAGTGGGAAGTGAGGGAGCCATTTTTAACTCCTTAGGAAGGGAGTTCCAGAGGTGGGTGGCAGCCACGAGGAAGGCCCTTTCTCTCGTTCCCACTGGGACCACATTAGTCCCAATGGGACATCCACTTGTCCTCAATGTCATCAGCCATGGGTCTCTCTATGAGCGCCTGCCAATGTATTTGCATGATCAGCAAGTAAGAAATAGAATAACCCCCTCCTTCTTGCTATTTCTGTGGGTAGTACCCCATTTTGACCACAGGCAGGAGCTTTCTGAGAAATTCAAGGCTGGCAGGGAGTGGCAGTGGTAACGTGGGAATGAGCCATCCTCTTTCTTTTGCTGTTCAGTGCAGAGAAAGGGTCATGATGCCAGAGTCTATGTGGGCAAAACATATCCAATCCAGCTCTCCAGATGGCTATGAAACTCTAGGATAATCCATGGTTTCTTGAAAATTCTAACTTTGCTGAGAAAATGAAAGGGCCAAAAAGCTAAAAGCTGAATGTTGGAAATAAGTCACAGAGCCTATTCATAAGGGGTACATTTAGTGTCCTAGGATGCTTTCGCAGAGCCCCACATGTGACTTCTGGCAGAGGCGCCGTCCACAACCATGGTGGAAGTGTCATCGGATGCTTCCCCTACAACACGGGAGCATGAGGTCCATAACAGATAGTACTTAGGTTCTCAAATTAGTTGTGCGAGCTACTTCTAGAGGTAGTAGAAGTACATCCCACCTCAGAGTGTGATGGAGTCTCCTTGATGGGAGGTTTTTAAAGAGCGGCTGCATAATCATCTGCCAGAAGTGGTTTGATTGTGTATGGCTTGAGGTTGGATTGGATGGCCCTTCCAGTCTCTTCTAGTGGTATGATTCTGTGTGCTTCCACTTCTCCTGAAAGAGCAGATACGTAACCTGGTAATACTCTTTCATCTAGTATTGTTATCTGAGGTTCGGGTAGCCACATGATATGGAGTATCTATTACTCATTTCATTTAGTTCACCGGCAGTAGCCATTCTTGGGCTACATGAACAATCTGGACATTAAGATCCTCTAGGGAGGCCCTGCTCTCGCTCCCGCCTTCCTCGCAGATACTTTTGGTGGGGAAAAGAGACAGGGCCTTCTCGGTGGTGGCTCCTTGGCTGTGGAACACCCTACCTAGGGAGATGAGATCAGCCCCCTCCCTGTTGTCTTTCTGAAGGCAGGTGAAAACCTGGCTCTTCGAACAGGCTTTTCCGAGCACAGCATAGCTCTATGAACTTACGGAATGACCCGATGATGAATTGAATGGTAACAGAACATGGTTAAAGCTCACGATAACATCTTAGGCTGTACAGTTTTTAATGTTTTGTAATATTTTAATTTTATACTGTATATTAATGGCTTAATGGATCTTTTAGTATATGTGCTGCCAAAGCGAGCACCATTAATGGCTTGATGCTTTTCTAGTTGTGTTAAATTTATTGTGCTGTGGCATTGAATTATTGCCAATTGTAAACCGCCCTGAGTCACCTTCGGGCTGAGAAGGGTGGTATAAAAATGTCCTAAATAAATAAAATAAATACATGTGACCCCTTGTCCCAGTAATAATTCATGAGATTTATGACATTATTATTGGAGTTTTTAAAAAGTTGAAACCACTCAGTTCTCAACTTCAGGGTTTTTTTAACAAAATTGTGAAGGCGTGGCTGATGCCACCTGTGTATAAGACTTTAAGTTGCAAGGTTTAAACTATTGGATTATGTTTCATCTAGTCTGTTTAGTGTTGTTAAGTTTTGGTTGCATTGATTGGTTCTTTAGAGCTGTCAATCATCGTTAAGTTTGTTTTTCCTCCCCCTTGAGACTTTGGAAATCTAGCTTTCTCTTTAGATTTTGCCTGCATCTCTACAGAAGAGGACGTGTTAGAGGGTTTGCCAGCCAGGCCTCAGTCAGGCATTCTCTAGCACCAATTCTTCATATCTTGGATTCATTCTGCATATCCAGCACACCTGGATGGGACTGTGGAATCTCAAGCGCCTTCAACTAGTCATTTGGCACCAAGAGGAAGGCTCTGTGCCTTCAATATAGGCCATTTGACTGGGGCTAAGAGAGTTCTCACCTCAAAGCCATTGAGAGAGAGAGAATTTGGAAAGCCATCCGGCTGAAAGCTTCCTGGACCCAAACAACTAAAGAACTGTAATGTATATTTTATTTTACCCTTTTTGGAGAACTAAGTTTAATACCTCAACAAGATAAATCCTTTTGTGAACAATAAAGCCTGTTTGAGTTATCTAAGGTGACTGGTTTGGTCCTTGAGAGTTCCAGTTCTCTATGGGAAGGCAAGAAGAAGTCCCCTGGGAAGAGATGTCACGTCCTTGTTCCTATTCTAAGTCAAAGACCCCAGGCGCGTCTTCACAAAAATTCTGCTGACGTTTATTGTTTTCTTGAATTTTCCTCTTCTGTTGGCTAGTCGCATTATATCACTGTCTCTTGTATTGGCCATGTTTCTATGAACAATTGATGATGTTCTTTTTTAAATAAACAGAAGATTTCAGGGCTCTTTTCTTAAATGTATTAAAAAGAAAAAGAAAGGCATGCTTGCAATATTCTATGAAAAGTTCACAACATAATGGGTCCTTGATCAAAAATAAACAAGAGTTGGCTTCTGTTTTCAATCTCTTTTGGACAGATTTATAAACCAATCTTTTGTCATGAATTTATCCATTGCAATTGTCACTCCAAGCCTTCTATCTACAAACTCTGGCGTTGTTATACACCATGAAGAGATAAGCACCCTCACACATTTCAATGGAAGACATAATCTGGTCTTGTGGAGGATTCCAACATTATTAGGTTGCTTGTGTTGACAAGAGCAAGGTTCGCACTGTTAAAATGTAGACCTGGAATGTCCACAACTTTTTTTCTGTCAAGGAGGATTGTCTTTGCCTGTTCTTGTTTTCCTATCTAGGCCTCACACGGTGAAAGAGATAGATGGCAGCATGTGCCCTTCATTTACAGGCTGTGGCATGAATGACAGTAGTAAATCAGTTGCTGTTAAATGTTATTGTCCACATTATTTAACCATTTGGCTTTACTGTCATTTACCACTGGGTTATTTATCAATCAAACAAACAAACTTTATTTATATCCCGCTCCCTCTCCCCATGGTAAAGAAAAAAGAAGAATCTTGTGGATGAGCTGAATGTAGGAGATGGATCATTTAATACAGTGTTTTTCAACCTTTTTTGAGCCGCGGCACATTTTTTACATTTACAAAATCCTGGGGCACACCACCAAACAAAATTACACTCTAACACAGTAACACAGTAATACATATAGTTAAAATGTTTTAAAATGTATTTATACACTCAGTGTGAAACCTGGCCTGTTTCGATGAACACAACATATATATGACTTCCTCTCACATATTTATACATGGCTATCATGTCTTCTCTCAGTCTTCTCTTCTTCAGGCTAAACATGCCCAGCTCTTCAAGCTGCTCCTCATAGGGCTTGTTCTCCAGACCTTTGTGAAATTTCACCCTGAGTGAAACTTGCTTCCAGTTAACTATGGATGTCATTAAGCTATTATAAACAGTTCCTTGGGGGAGGCAACTCTTGAAAAATCCAGTAAAATAGTTTTTTTTAAAAACATTTCCAAGTGGAGAGGCTCAATTTGTTTCTTGGAAACCTGTGAGGGGGCCTGCTAGGAGGGGGGAGAGTGCCAATTTCCCACGGCACACCTGATGATCGCTCACGGCACACTAGTGTGCCATGGCACACTGGTTGGGAAACACTGATTTAATATATTGGTCCCATCAGGTCTGAAGACTACAGTGATATGTGCCATTGAAATGGAGCCATTTAACACACACAATTCATGGTGAAAGTAGCCATTTATTAACATCATCTGCTTATTTTGAAAAGAGAGAAGGCAAATAATTTGCTCATTTCCAAACCCAAGAGATCTCACAATTTTACATAGCATTTCCAAACACTTCCTTTCAGCTCTCTCTCTCTCTCTCTCTCTCTCTCTCTCTCTCTCTCTCTCTCTCTCTCTCTCTACTCAAAGATGATGGTTCCTTTTAATATATTTATTCTAGGTTGCTTAAATGTCTGAAGAGCAAAATCAAAATTCCCTGCTCATGATGGCTCGTTATTTTAAGAAAGCAGCATATGAAAACATAGCCTACCATTTTTAAAAATCATTTATTTCTGGTGATGTTTACTTTACCATAATTTGGGAGTATCATTAACATACTTAACACTTTTCAAGGACTGGGAAATATTTATCATACAGTCAGTCCAAGTAAAAATGGTACATGAGGAGGTTTGCAGGCAGTCCCCTAGTTACAAACAAGATAGGTTCTGTAGGTTTCTTTTTAAGTTGAATGTGTATATATGTCGGAACAGGCAATATATACACACACACACACACACACATGTGCGCACGCACACACACACTAGCTGCACCCAGCCATGCGTTTCTGTGGCATAGTCTGTGGCCACCCCCTTCTACCCACATGGTGGGAAAGCACAATCAAAGGACTCTTGACAGATGACCGTTTTGCCTCTGCTTGATAACATTCAGAGACCTTTAGCAGTTCAATCAGGATGATTTGGGATTTGTATCTTCCTTTTGTTGTATTGAAGTCCTTACCCACTGTATTCCCAAGCCTGGGACAACTAGGTCCTCCCTCTTGCCCTCCAGGTGTTTTGTACTACAACTTCCCCAAAACCTAGTAGCCTGCTGTGGCCTGTAGTAAGAATTTTCAAAGTAGAGTTAGATATCTGGAGTATTGTGAAAGAGAGGTACCTACCTATTCCTTTCCCCCCCTTTTTCTTCCCATTCCCCTTTCTCTCCTTTCTTCCTTCTCTGACTCTTTCTGTCATTCCTTCTTTCACTCTTTGGTGTCATCCTTCCCTCTCTCTTTCCTTCCTTCCCTCCGCCTTCCCTTTCTCTACTTCTTCATCTCCTTTCTTCCCTCCTTTCTTCCTTCCTTCTTTCACTTTTTATTTCCTTTTCTCCTCCCTTCCTTCTTTTCCTCTTTCCTGCCTTTTCTTTTCTGTTTCTTTTCTTTCTACGAGTGTGATGTAGTGGTTTGAATGTTGGACTAAGATTCTGGAAGATAAGGGTTTGGATCCTCATTTGGAAACTCTGTCTTTGGGCAAGTCATACATTCTTGGCCTTAGAAGAAGGCAATGGCAAATCTTATTTCTGAATATATCTTGACAGGTAACCCCTGATAGGTTTGCTATAATTCAGAGGTGACTTTAAAGCTTATAAAAACAACAGTACAACAACCTATATGGTTCTGGACCAGTTTACATATTCTCCCCTATGAACCATCAAGAGTGTTAAGATCGTCTGGAGAGACCCTGCTCTCAGTCCCACCACCTTTGCAGGTGCGTCTGGTGGGGACAAGAGACAAGGCCTTTTCTGTGGTGGCCCCCCGGCTGTCGAACTCCCCCCCAAATTAAATTAGATCTGCCCCCTCCCTCCTGAACTTTAGGAAGCTAGTGAAAACGTGGCTGTGGTATGAGGCCTTCACAGAATGAGGGCAGAGATCGCTAATCGACTAAGGTATTAACCACAATATATGGACTGAATACATGGACTGAGTTGGACATCATTTTACCTTGGCGAACGGCTTTTTTGTGTAATTTATTTTATATGTTTTGGTAATTTTGTTATTTATGATGTTTTAGATCTTAATGTTAGCATTGAATTCTTGCTGTCTGCTGGTCTGAGTCTCTCTACGGAGGTGAGAAGATCGGGATACAAAAGTTTTAAATAAATAAATAGAATTAAGTATAACATCCTAACAGACACCAAAGAAAGAGTGTGGCAATGTGATTTTTATGTATTTCTGCTTTTTATGTATTTTAATATGCTGTTTAAGATGTTTTTAAATTTCTATAGCATTAAATTTTGCTGTAAGCCGGTCTGAGTCCCTCCATGGAGGTGAGAAGGTCGGGGTATAAAATGTTTAAATAAATAAATAAAGAGGAGGATAAGGATTACCGAATCTCTAAATATACTTTGGAGCCTGTGCTCTAGCCTGGACAAAAGAATGGGCTACTCTAACAAAAAGGAAAATGTTGAGTTTAGAAAGCTTTGATATCAGATGAGGCTGGCACTCATACCTTTGGTATGAAAAAACCAAAATAGAAAAAAAAATTCTCTAATCACTATATCAGAGCAGCCCTAATTAAAATCTGGGAGAAATATAAGAAAAGGTTATATGAAACCCCCTTTGGTTATTCCCAACAGAGGCCCATCACAAAAAGAGAAATACCGAGGAATAAATGACACACATATAAAACATTGCTAGAAAAGAAGAACAATACCTGGAAACTCAAACCCCTAGAAGTACTACGAGAAGAAGATAAAGAATTGACTTGGTTTCACTACACCCAGATAATGAATAGTTTCAAAATAGATTTTTTAAAAAGATTTTGCATCACAAGAAGCAATCTCAGATATATTTATTTATTTACTTACTTACTTTATTTATTTATATTCCGCTCTTCTCACCCCGAAGGGGACGCAGAGCGGATTACAGTACACATACTTGGCAGACAATTCCTGCTGTTTCACAAACATACATATAAACGAACAGAGGCAAACTCTGTCCACCAGGGGGAGCTGACGCACTCCTCATCTCTCAGCGTTTCCAGCATCCCTTGTTGTTCTTCCGCATTCCTTCAGCATTTCCTGGAGTTCTTTAATGACCTCATAATTCAGTCAAAATTTGCCTCCCCACTTAATGTGGTACCTTTATCTCCTACTTGACAGATGCAACTGTCTTTCGGGCTGCAAAGATCAACAGCAGGCTACACTTAAGGTCGAGCACCCACCTCGACCCGAACAGGCCTTGAACTCATGACCTACTGGTCAGAGAGATCTTATGCAGCTGACACTTAACCATCTGCACTACATTTCATAGTAATGAAAACCAGGAAAAAATTTAGATATTATACCAGAAACTCTTGGAAAGGGTCACCAAAACAGAAATAATAAATGATAACATGATTAAATGGGCAATAGAACTTGGACATTCTATTTTATTAAAAGATTGGGAGGAGAAAAGGTTAAAGTACTCAAGCTCTACAAATATATCAGGAAATTGGTATAAAATGTTTTTTCGTTGGTATAACTGGCTAAATATTAGAAAAATCTAACAGTTGCTGGAAATGTGGGGACCAAATAGGTACCTATTACCATGTCTGGTGGACATGTAAAAAATAAAGAAATTCTGGAATGATATACACACATATATACAAAAATATTGAAGATCAAATTTGATTTAAAACCTGAATATTATCTGCTAAACCTAATGGACTTTGACATAGAAAAATAAGTTATTATACTACATGATAACAGCTGCTAGAACCGCTGTAGCAAGTAGATGGAAAGACAAGGAACTCCCGACATCTATATGCGACCACTCGCCCAATTGGTGCGGAGTTTTGGGCTGGAATGTCATCAGTACGCTGATAACACCCAGCTCATTCTGAGGATGGACCCCGGGGTGGTCTCTGTACCCGATAATTTCCATCTCTGCCTTGAGGCCGTTACATGATGGCTGCGAGCCAGTAAGTTGAAGGTGAACCCTGCGAAGACGGAGATCTAGTGGCTGGGCCGCCCGGAGGGGGTAGAGACCCAGCTGCCGGCGTTTGATGGTGCGGCTCTTCACCCACAACCATCTGTCAAAAGCTTGGGGGTCCGGCTGGACGCCCAACTGTCCATGGAGGAGCAGATTGGCTGCGCCTGCAGGACAGCTTTCTTTCATCTGCGTCTGGCAAAACGTCTGGCTCCTTACCTCTCCCGCTGCGACCTAGCCACGGTGATCCAAGCCACGGTCATCTCGAGGCTCGATTACTGTAATGCGCTCTACATTGGCCTACCCTTGTCGGTGACCCGGAAACTTAAGCTGGTGCAGAACGCTGCAGCCTGCCTGCTCTCAGGAGCTTTAAGATCTGACCACATGACTCCACTCTTGCGCGAGCTGCACTGGCTTCCATTTGAATTCCGGGTCATCTTCAAGGTGTTAGTTTTAACTTTTAAGGCCTTGTACGGTTTGGGGCCAGTGTACCTGAGGGAGCGACTTACCCCTTATGTGCCTGGGAGATCACTGCATTCCGAGGGGCTCAACTTGTTGGAGGTGCCCAGCATCGGAGTCTGCAGACTGGCCACCACACGGCGGAAAGCATTCTCTGCAGCCGCTCCAATTTTGTGGAACGGCCTCCCTGAGGAGATGCGGGCCATTCGGGCCCTCCTGCCATTCCGTAGAGCGTTAAAAACTTGGCTTTTTAGAATGGCATTTGGCCCTTAGCCAATTGGCCTCTATACTGTTGTCCATGGTTCCACCTGACATGCCACTATTTAATTTTGGCCTGCCACATGTTTATTGGGGGGCTTTAAATTGTTTTAATGTGTTTTAATGTATTTTTAACTGTATTTTAATGTACCTTCTATGTCTGCTTCACTTTCTGTAAACCGCTCTGGGCTCCAGAGAGAGCGGTATAGCAAGTCGAATTTAATAAATAAATAATAAATAATTTTTAAACTTGGATCATCAAGATAAGGGAGTATATGGATATGGACTCCTTGAAAACTATGCTGCACAACCAGAGTACAAAGAACAAGACCGATTGGCAACCGGTAAGAAGGTATCACAAAGAAAAGAAGATAACAGTGATGTCATGATGGGAGAAAAGAGAAAGAAACAAAGGTGACACACGAACCAATTAGAATACTAGGAGAGAGAGAAATGTACAACCTTCCCTGCGGAATGGACTGGAAATCCATCACAACTTTTTGCTTCTGTCTCTCTCTCTTTCTTTTTTCTTTCTTTTCCCCCCACTACCCCATTCGATCTTTACTTTTCTTCCTTCTTATCCTTGCCACTCTCCCTTCTTTACTTCTCACTTTTCCTAATATCACTTTCAAGTTTTATTGTATTACTGTAAAAAATTCTCACAATGAAGATTTTTTATATAAAAAACAACAACAATTCCACAGCAACTCTGCAACAGAAAAAGAGTCTTTGTCTCTTGCAGCAAAGGCTGCTAATTCCTATCTCAGTGAAATGATCAGACTGAACATATTGATCCATCGGTGGCATTGAACCTCCCAATCTCCTCTAAGTTTTAGTGTGAAATTCAGAAGAGCTATCCAAGGTGCTGAGGCTATTTGAGGTTCTGGGAAGTTCTAGGACTAAAATCGGACCAGGTTGTCACATCACAAATTGGAGAAAACCCATTCCTGTACATCTCGGGACATGGACAAGCAGATAGAGAAAGAGTTGTTGGCTTATTTATTTGGGTCCCGAGATATTTCAGGCTTTAAAGTAGACATCTTTAGTTGGGACATGAACAGATAGCCAATATATAGTACTTGATTAGATGATCCAATGGCCTGGTACAGTAAGCAGTTTTAAATTAAAATTATTTCTGTGTGTGTGTGTGTGTGTGTGTGTGTGTGTGTGTGTGTGTGTATACTGTATCTAATGAAGAATGTTAGCATAACCCCTAATGTCTGTGTTTAAAGAATGGGTATCTATGTTCCTTGCAAAATAGATTGCATAAACTGCTTTGCAAACACTCTGTCATCAATAAGAACATTCATAAATAAATGAATGAGCAACATGTACCCCAGATAAAGCTCTCAGAGACACTATGTATTCCTCCAATCTGGTGGAAAGTCGGTGACATTACACTAGGGAAGATTTTCATTCCTCGGTAATAAATTTAAAATAGTGAAAATATTTGCAATGAACAGATAACTATCCAGGAGTTATAAAAATGAAAAGAGCAAGTTGTACAGTTTCCCCACAGCCTTCTAAAAACAGCAAATTACACACCTAATAAATGTATCAACAGGCCATGAAATTGACAGTCTGCAGTGGAAAAACAGGACTGTTATGTTTGAAGAATCTGGACTTAAAGAGCTTGGTGGTGAATTGGGGGCAAAACAGCAACTAATTTTGAGAGTACAAGATCAATTTTTCAGTCTAAATAGGGCACTGTAAATAAGCTTGGGAGAAAGTATTTCAATACGAAAACAACTCCCACAGTTTGTCTCCCTCACTGGTTTTCATCTAAACTAACTTCTGAGGCAAATGTGGAAGTTCCTAATCAGATGAAATAGCTGAGGAATTTAAAGAGAAGTGAAAAGGGCTTCTGTAAGTATTGCAAAAGTTTGCAACATGTTTGCAGAGGGAGGGAATTCTGCACATCCCTGCTTGGGAACCTCAGAAAAGTCTGTAGCAAGATGTTATCAAAGTTGTAGTAAATCCTGTGCGATTGAACTCTTAAAGCTTGCAGATATATTCCGTTTACAGTGGAGGCCAACTGATAAGTGCTTAAGCCTGAGTTGATGCTGATGTTCCACGGGAAGCAAAGCTGGTCATTCCCACCTGACACAAACATCCAAGGAATACTTGGGGATGTAAAACAAACTGGCAAATAAACAACCAAATGGAACCCAATGCAAATTTGCAGTGAAATTCCACATAGAAGAGTTAGTTGCACATTTAAGGCTCAAAACAGAGACACGGGCATGCCTTATTTAATGAAGTAGATATGTTCCTGAGCATTACTTCTTCAACAGAAAATGTGTTTGCAGAGACAAAAATAACATGGCCACAATAAGAGAAAAGAGAGGAGCCAAGTGGGTCTCCAATGGGAAAGAGTTCCACAGATTGGGAGAAGCCATCAAGAAGGCTCTCTCCTCACCAAAGGTGTCATCTGTATGCAGATGATGTCCAACTCTGTCACTCCTTCCCACCTGCTACTAAGGAGGCTGTTCAAGTCCTGAACCAGTGCTTGGCCGCTGTAACGGACTGGATGAAGGAAAACAGATTGAAACTCAATCCAGACAAGACAGAGGTACTCCTGGTCAGTCGTAAGGCTAAACAGGGCAAAGGGCTACAGTCTGTGCTTGACGAAGTTACACTCCCCCTGAAGGCACAGGTTCGCAGCTTGGGAGTGATCCTGGACTCATCGCTGAGCCTGCAACCTCAGGTTTCAGCGGTGGCCAGGGGAGCTTTTGCACAGTTAAAACTTGTGCGCCAACTGCGCCCGTACCTTGGGAAGTCTGACTTGGCCACGGTAGTCCACACTCTGGTTACATCCCGAATAGACTACTGCAATGCTCTCTACGTGGGGTTGCCTCTGAAGACTGCCTGGAAGCTTCAGTTAGTCCAACGTTCGGCAGTCAGGTTACTAACGGGAGTGGGGTACAGGGAGCGTATGACTCCTCTGTTGCACCAGCTCCACTGACTGCCAATTAGCTTCCGAGCACAATTCAAAGTGCTGGTTTTGACCTACAAAACACTATACGATTCCGGCCCAGTTTACCTGTCTGAGCGTATTCTCCCCTATGAACCATCAAGGCCATTAAGATCTTCTGGAGGGGCCCTGCTCTCAGTCCCACCACATTCGCAATCGCGGCTGGTGAGGATGAGAGACAGGGCCTTTTCTGTGGTGGCCCCTCGGCGGTGGAACTCCCTCCCAACTGAGATTAGATCTGCCCCCTCACTCCTGACCTTCAGGAAGCTATTGAAATCCTGGATCTCGAAAGAAGCATTCCCGGAATAATGGCTGAGTTTAATAATATACTAAGTATTGATGATGTATGCGGACCGAAATTGGACATGTTTTTTATCTTGGCGACTTGGTTTATATTTATATGCATTTATTCTACATGTATTTTAATCTTTTATTGTTTTTATGATGTTTAAAATTGTAATTTGGCATTGAATCCTTGCTGTTAACCGGTCCAAGTCCCTCTGCGGAGGTAGAGAAGAATGGTATAATAAAGTTTTAAATAAATAATAATAAATAATTCCAATGATGGTGGTGAGACTGAGAGAAAGCCCTCCATGTAAGATATGTATGTGTCTGGAGCTGTTACAACTTTATGGTTGAGGATGAAATGAGTGGCCCAAAAATTGTTCCTACTGAGATGAACCTGGATATCATGAAAGCCATAACTGTGCAGATGGCTCAAGAGATGCAGATCATCACCTCAGGTTGTGACCATCAGCCAAAGAAGGAGCACATCCAAGCCCACATTGTCCTGAGCTTATGTCTTCCTGCATTTCAGCATGCAGCTGAGATGTCTCAGTCAAGATACAAAGGCACAAAGAATAACTTATTTTCTAGGGCACATCTACTGACAACAGCTATCCTAAAATTGTGCAACTTGTAAAAGCATTAAGCAGAACCTTACTCAAGTTTCCTGACTTTATATGAGAAATGTTCTCATAAGCAGAAGGAGGACTAAGCTCTTCTACAGGCAATATTTCAAATGCCCAGCTACTACTGAGTAAATAAATGTGTGCAGCAGATACAATAAACATTTTCTCGTGTTCTGAAATCAGATCTGCAGATCCCTTTTGTGCTCTGCAGTCTGTAATTACAGGATATGTTAAATTTTCTTTATAGCTATCCCCGATGGCTGTTAAGTGACCACACAGCCCAGGACAGCACCCCTCTCTGGTCTGCTACCATGTGTAATGAAAACCAGATGTTTCCTTCCAGCTAATAATCAATACAGCACTCATCCCGAGTCAAGTAGGGCTAAACATTTGCTTAGAGAACCCATGTAAAAGCTGTGATAAGCAGAAGCTCTTTGGCAGTGCCGTGTTTCTTTGGACATGGCTCAAATGTGAGATAAACCATACAAATTCCACAGAACAAATGGGAAGGAGAAAGGTGGGAGGATTGATTTAAGGCTCAAAATGAAACTGACACAGCCAAAATAAATGCCATTCTTGCCACCCGCCACCCAGAATCATTTTTCGAAGGACTGAAGCCTCAGCCGGGGGATTCTAGGAACTGTAGTCGATAGAAAGAGTGTTTGCAGCTTTCTAATAAAAAGGTGATGAGTACGTAAAGAGGGAAAGTTTGATGTTCCTTCTTTTGTGATAAATCAGCCCCTGGGTGCAATAAGGATTTGAGCAATGAATTGATCTCCCTAATTACTATTCAGGTTCTGTATTATCTTTATCGGTCCCAGGCTCCTCTGAACACTGAAACATTTCCAATCTATTGCTTTTTATTTGGGAAGCTGAGATTGCATTTTGTACTCCATTCCACCAACTAATATATGTCCCTGTGGGTTTCTTCTGGTTTTTT
The DNA here is from genome assembly GCA_030556195.1 of Anolis apletophallus. Classification (NCBI taxonomy): domain Eukaryota; kingdom Metazoa; phylum Chordata; class Lepidosauria; order Squamata; family Anolidae; genus Anolis; species Anolis apletophallus. The sequence goes on from JARBWK010000003.1 coordinate 190,796,013, forward strand.
GTTTTGTTTTGTTTTGTTTTTACTCCCTGGACTCTTTTAGGCACAGGAGAGGTCTTTTTCAGATGCGTATGTGTGTGTTTCAGTTTATTTCACGGTTTTAAAAAGGCCTATCTTGGACCTAAAGCACCCTAAGAAGGAATAAACTTTCAAAAATTGCTTTCAAGCCCAAGGAAAGAATTGGCAAAACCACTCCTATTCCTTACCTAAGCAAACCCTAGAGCAGGGGTGCTCATTAGGTAGATTATGATCTACTGGTAGATCACATAGGGCATCATGGTAGATCGCAGGCAGGGCGGGAGGAAGGCTCAGTCCCGCTCCGCAGGCTCTCGCCGCCGCCCAAGTGCTGCCGGCCCTTGGTTTTCTGAGGTCCTTTCCTCACAGTTGAATAAAATCCCATGTTATCTGCTTTGAATCAGATTATATGGCAGTGTGGACTCAGAGAACCAAGTTCAAAGCAGATATTGTGTTATATGTTTCACATTTTTGTAGTGGGTAGGTAGATCATTTTGACTTGGTTGTTTTGTAAGTAGCTCGCATGCTGAAAAAGTGTGAGCACCCCTGCACTAGAGGAAGTAAAGGGCATATATAGGTAAAGGTAAAGGTTTTCCCCTGACATTAAGTCCGGTTGTGTCAATCTCCCAAGGTTGGTGCGCATCTCCATTTCTAAGCCGAAGAGCAGGCATTGTCCATAGACACCTCCAAGATCATGTGGCCAGCACGACTACATGGAGCACTGTTACCTTCCCGTCGGAGCAGTACCCATTGATCTACTCAAATTTGCATGTTTTCAAACTGCTAGGTTGGCAGAAGCTGGGGCTAACAGCAGGAGCAAACTACAAGGGGTGGGCTATGGATAAACAACCCAAAGCACAAGAAACTAGTCACAGATGCAAATCACACAATAACAAAGGATGCATCCGACAAGGCTGCATGTATCTCAAAATATATGTTCTGTATTGCAGTAGTAGCAGCACTGTTAATCAACAATAATATAAAGATAAATATGATTATCAACTATGTATATCAAGAAATGCAGATAATACATAAATGGCAATAAACAAGTTCATAAATCAAGAAGTGTCTCTCCCTTTTGGGGAAGGGACAATGGTAACTCGCAATCCATGTAAGCCTAGAATAACATAAATAAAATTTTGCCAAGGAGCTCATGCCACTCCCCGGATTCGAGCCTGTGACCTTTCACTCAGCAAGTTCAGCAGCTCAGCAGTTTAACCAACTGTGCCACCGGGGGCCCCTAAGGGCATACATACCCTACAATATTTCACAGATGAAGGCGGGACATGTGTAGCCAAACAACATCAATGTAGTCAATATGGAAAACATTAATAATGAGGAAAAGCTAGGAGAGGCTGTGCCAGTTTGCTTTTACCTGAGCCTACTGGAATGGGCAACTAAAAGCAACTTTTCACCTTAAAAAAACCATTGAAGAGCCTTTAAAACATAACATGGCATGCCTTCTAAAAACCCTTCCTCAACAACCACTTAACAGCTCAAAGCTTACTGAATTATTGTTGTTAATCTTGTTGTTATTATTTGTAATTAACAGATAAATAAACCAGACAAATATTGTCCTGCTGCCTCCCTGAACGTAATTTGTAAGGCTATGGAAATTTGTTCTCAATTTAAAATTAGTTAGTTGGAGAAGATGCCAATGAATTCATCTTTATCACAAAATAAGCATTGAGTGGAGAGAGAGAAAATATTTATTTTTGATTACTTTATATATAGATTGATTGATTGATTGGTTGATTGATTTCTATAACGCCTTTCTCTCTTCAAAAGGACTGCCTAGGTTGCCCACCATTTCATACAATTCCAAATAAGTAAGACCATAATAGACCTAAACACTGCACACAGTGCTTGGGAAAGCTTAAGGGCCATCAAAGCTCAATTGTCAGTCTATGGTTTGGGACAGCATCTGAAGAAGCCTTTCAATGCCAGATTGAATCTTGGTGGAAACATAGTCATTGGCTTGTTTTCTCTTGACGACATATAGACTTATAGAATCATAGAGTTGGAAGAGCCATCTAGTCCAACTCCCTGCCATGCAGGAAAAGCACAATCTAAGTACCCCTGACAGATGGCTATCCAGCCTCTCTTTAAAATTAAAAGCATCCAAAGAAGAAATTTCCACCACTCTCCGAGGCAGAGAATTCCACTGTTGAACAGCTCTTATGGTCAGGAAAATCTTCCTAATGTTCAACTGGAATCTCCTTTCCTGTAATTTCAACCTTTTCTGAAGGCTAAACATACCCAGCTCTTCAGGCCACTCCTCATAGGGCATGGTCTCCAGACCTTTGATCATTTTAGTCGCCCTTCTCTTGATACCTTCCAGCTTTTCAATATCTCTTTTGCACTGTGGTGCGAAGAATTGGACATGGTATTCCAAGTGACGTCTAACCAAAGCAGAATAGAGAGGGACCATGACTTCCCTTGAACTAGGCACTATATGTCAGTTATCAAATTCACTCCACTTTTCATGGAACTTCTGAATGCTCCTACCCAAATAGTTTCTCTATGCAGGAAGAATAGAGAGTTTCTCTATGCAGGAAGTCCCCATCTAGGACTTCTTCAGGTCCGAAAGAAATTAAAGGCATGGTTTTGGGACCAGGCTTTTGGGCAACAGATGTAGCAGCACTTTAAGGGACAAATTGAAATGGTGATATGACTGTCGAGACTGGTTTTTATTGTTCAATCTTTGTATGGTTTTAATCATGTATTGTTTTTATGATGTGATCTTTTTAATATGTGATTTTATTATTGTAATTTTGTAATGACCTCTAATAGGGCTTAATTGTAATGCCGCCCTGAGTCCCCCTTTGGGTGTTGAGAAGTGACGGGATATAAATGCGAGAAATAAATAAATAAATTCTTGGTAGTGGCACCATATTTTAAAATAATTTAAGGCTAACCTTGTTAAGAGTCTTTTGCTGAACAGGTTGCCTCACTTGCCCTGCCCTTTCATTTTACTCTGGAAATGCCATGCACCTCCGATCTTTTCCCCTCCTTCTGCCCTTTTCATAAAATGTAATGTTTGTTTGTGGGATTAATATAACTCAAAAACCACTGGATGAACTGACACCAAATTTGGACACAATACACTTATCAGACCAACGAGTGACCATCACTCATGAAAACACTGAAATACACAGTGGAAGAGACTTAAAAAGCCAAAAAAAGCCAAAATTTACATTACAACACATGCGCAAAAACACACATTTATACGCAAACACATACACATAAAGACAAATATACAATATACACACACATATACACACTGAAAACATATACACAGGCTTGGCCACAGCAACGTGTGGCAGGGGACGGCTAGTATTTCATAATATTTGGAATCAGACCATACACACTATGCATGGAAAAATTGTTCATTTCGTTTTATTTATCCTGGCCACAGAATGTGATTATTCCTCCCCACTTCCATCCACCCATTGATGGACCTGGGCTTTCATTGGAAGAGAATCCAATACTGCACCATATTTATTTCTACTTCTTCTCATCTTTGTTCAGCAACTTTTATTATCTTTCTTTGGCGAGGTTTATATTCATCAGAGATTCGAAACCAGAATCCATTTCCTGTTTCATATTTCATTGCACTTCTCAATTGCATGAATGGCTTCAATTACTTTAGCAGAAATAGAGTCACCGGTGACCAGAATTTGGCCAATGGAGGCTACTCAAGTATAACTTATAGTCCTTTTCTCTCTCCTTGAAGAAGAACCGGTCAGTGGGACATCTATCTCTGGGTGGTTTTATGAATCCGAATTTGGATTTTATTTGAATATGTTCTTTCTGAATGGAAAAGGGAAGTGCATCCAAAACAAGAATTCTTTCTTTACTGGATTTCTTTCCTTGCTGGACAACAGGAAGCAAAATGATCCCAGCAGAAACACCATATAGGCCAGACACGGCCCATTTGACAGGAATTACTTGACCAGCTATCAGACTCTGCAGCAAGCAAACTACCGTGCTTGCAGTTCTGTACAGTTTCAGTCCAAACAGATTTCTGTCATGATATGTAAGGAAAGATCTCTCCATCTGCTGAAGATCATTCTAATGAAGCTTCTTTGTGCATTTCATCCCTTCGTGTTTTAGGAACCCTAAAGCTATCAACATCCTTCTACAAATATTTGCAGTGGGATTTCCCTCTGTCCTTACTAGCCTCTCCCCCAGCGACATTTTATTAATGGTAAATTGTACAGGACCCAGTATTCTGTTATTATTATTATGTTATTGTTTCACACTTCTGTGGAAAATAAGAAACGCTGTTGTATTGTGTGCCTTCAAGTCATTTCTCACCTAATGCAAACTCGTCTCAGGGGTGTTCTTGGCAAGATTTGTTCAGAAGGGGTTTGTCGTTGCCTTCCTTCAAAGCAGTGAGGGTGTAACTTGTCCAAGGCTGTTCTGGTCCTGCATGGTGGTTGTGATGGTCTGGATGAGGGTAAACAAATTGAAATTGAATCCAGATAAAACAGAGGTACTCCTGGTCATTCTCAAGGCCAAACAGGGTATAGGGTTACAGCCTGTGCTAGATGGGGTTAAACTTCCCCTGAAGACACAGGTTCGCACTTGGGAGTTCTCCTGGATTCATCACTGAGCCTTGAACCCCGGGTTGTTGTGGCGGCTAGGGGAGCATTTGCACAATTAAAACTTGTGCACCAGCTGCACCCGTACCTTGAAAAGCCAGACTTGGCCACGGTGGTCCACTGACTTGTTACATCTTGACTAGATTACTGCAACTCGCTTTACAAGGGGCTGCCTTTGAGGACTGTTTGGAAGCTCTGAGTCCCCTTTGGGGTGAGAAGGGCAGGATATAAATGAAGTAAATAGATGGGTGCCTGCCCCACATTGTCCTTGAAACCTTCCTGTTATATACAATCTACCTCTGTCTGCATCCCATGTTTATTTATTTTAAAATTTAAATTTTCACATTTGGCTCGCCCAAAATGGTTTTAAATGGTATGTTATCGTTTATGTTTGAGTTTTATTGATGGTATTGTTTTATAATTGCTGTTGTGTTGTTATTATGTGTTATTGGGTTTGGCCTCATGTAAGCCGCACCGAGTCCCCTTGGGGAGATGGTTGTGGGATATAAATGAAGTTAATAAATAAATATAAATAAAGTAAATAAAGGCTATGCAGTGGGTCTCCATAGCTGAGTGGAGATTCAAACCCTGGTCTCCAGACTCGTACTCAAATAATTGTAGTATGCTGGCTCTCTTTTATCATATATAAATATGGCTCTTTTGGTTTATATAAGCAACATAAACTATCAAAAAATTCAGATACACATACCTACACACAGAGAGGGAAAGGGTCTCACACAGAGAAACACATATATATGCAATTGCATCAAAATGTTGCAGTGAGGAGTCCTAAAATTATAGCTACGCACTTTCATAGAATCATAGAAACATAGAGTTGGAAGAGACCTCATGGGCCATTCAATCCAACCCACTGCCAAGAAGCAGGACTGTGCTGTGCTGTTCTGTGCTGTACATCTTGTACTGTGCAATGAAAAATAATCTGGACAGGCCACTGAGGGAAGAATGGGGGAGTTGTGATGTCCATTGTGGGCTGTGCTTCCCTTCCGGCCACAAAACAAACAAACAAAAATCTCCTCAATGGCAAAGACAAAACTGGAAACAAAACTTCATTCAGATTTCAATTTGCAGTTTCACTACCATTGCTCAATGCTATGGAATCCTGGGAGTTATCGTTTCACAAGGTCTTTAGCCTTCTCTGCCAAAAAGTGCCGGTGCCTCCCCAAAGGCAGAGAAAGCTAAAGACCTTGTGAAACTACAACACCCAGTATTCCATAACGTGAAACAAACAGTTCAAGGAAGTGGTAGTGTATTGAATGGCAGATACTATACAACAAAAGCCTATGCAGCAGAGGTAAAAAGCTTGTGAAATGA